>JBBBDQ010000810.1:112500-137500 GCA_037127315.1 Ascarosepion bandense
CTGTATATGTTAAGTGACTTGTGTTACAGAAGCCTCTCTTTAGGAAATACTATAGAAATTACTACGTTAATATATTTCATAAGATAAAGATCTATTTCATTAGAGTTGGTTCTCGAATAATAAAAAAAAAAGCCGGATAATATCCGCTTTTGACTTCGAAGACAATCGAAATGACGAGAACCTTCTTCAAAGAATGCTGACCTATATAAATGGAAGGGCTGGTTAGTTTCACCAGTTCAGTTCATTAGCGGACAATTTTGCTGTCACGAAAAATATCAAAGAACCGACCCTGACTCCCGATGATCAGTCTTTGCACAGACTCGCCACTAAAACTCTCATTTCTATTTTTGTGACTAAGACTACTATTGACTTTCTGTTGGAGACAATTTTATCTTTTATCTCTCTGATTTGATTTAATTCTTAAATTTCTCTTCGATTGAATCAATATTGTTTTCAATGTTTTATTGTAATATATTTACATTTTTACTTTTGTAAATAAATTATTTTTGTTGTTATAAAACTGTAGCGTTGGGAGTATTTCTTTTCTTTCCCCTTCTCTTTTTCTCTTACTTTTTCATTTTGTCTTATCTGTGACAAAATGGGATCTCGTCCTAAGATTTGATGCTTATTTCAAAACAAAAGCAGTAATTCAGCTGTCTTAAATAAAACAAATATTTTTTCATTCGATGTTTATTTTACAACGAGAAAAGTAATTC
The DNA here is from genome assembly GCA_037127315.1 of Ascarosepion bandense. NCBI lineage: Eukaryota > Metazoa > Mollusca > Cephalopoda > Sepiida > Sepiidae > Ascarosepion > Ascarosepion bandense. The sequence continues at coordinate 113,217 of JBBBDQ010000810.1, forward strand.
ATATTTCTCTGCAGAGATAGCTGACTAATAAAACTGATTGTTTGTTTAAAAGATGTCGTTTTCTGTTGAAGAATTTATTTCTTCATCCAATATGGATGAAGAATTTCAATTGTTAAAGAAAAATCAGTTATTGCAACTACCTAATCCTTGAACTGACAAAATTTGCAGCGACTTAGTCAACAGATTGGAAATTTGTTTTCCTTTTTCAATGAATTGAAAACCATTTCTTCTGATTCGCTACATAAAAGTATAAATAATATGTATAACAAAGACCTGATTTATGATGACCTTTTAAACGAATGGGAGCATCTCAAGGATGTGCGTTGTGGAGCAGTGGATATCTGTTCGGAACGAGAAATCGTGGGGCCGAGTTCGAATTCCAGACGAATTCATTGCATTCACTTACACACAAATACCCTTGGGAAAGGTATTAATCTGTCTCTTCCATCCAGTTATTTGTTAAATAATAGGACAAATTGGGTTCTATAGCCTTGGCTGGCAACCAGTCTACCGAAGAAAGCAATGGCAACCTATTGCGGGATAATCTTCTGCCCAGTCAGTCATGTCACTTTCGAGACATGATTGCCCAAAGCGTGTATCACGTATGGCACTTAACTGACTGACTGAATATAATAGCTGAAAACATGATTAAGGCTTCCACTGGGCATAAAGTGGGGGATCATTTTATTGTTTCGAAACAAAATAAAACTGATCCCCCACTAATTACTTAGTAATATAATACATCTGTTCCCCCTTTAGCTATGAGTCAAATAACAGGACAGATTGTGTTCTATAGCCTTGGCTGGCAACTAGTCTATCGAAGAAAGCAATGGCAAACAACTGCGGGCTAATATTCTGCCCAGTCAGTCATGTCTCTTTCGAGACATGATTTCCGAAAGCATGTATCATGTATGGCATTTAACTGACTGAAAGAGAAAGATTAAACAGACAGATGCAAATGAAATGCTAAACTTAACATTGCGATTGGGAATGTGTTACTTTCTCTTGATATGACATGGATGTGCGTTGTGGAGCATTGGATATCGGTTCGGAACGAGAAATCGGGGGGCCGAGTTCGAATTCCAGACGAATTCATTGCATTCACTTACGCGCAAATACCCTTGGGAAAGGTATTAATCCGTCTCTTCCCCTTCTACATATGAGTTAAATAACAGGACAGATTGGGTTCTATAGCCTTGGTTGGTAACCAGTCTACCACAGAAAGCAATCGCAACCTACTGCGGGATAACCTTCTGCCCAGTCAGTCATGTCTCTCTCGAGGCATAATCGTCCAAGCGTGTATCACGTATGGCACTTAACTGACTGATTGAATATAATAGTTGGAAACGTGATTAAGTCTTCTACTGGGCATAAAGTGGGGGATCAGTTTTATTTTGTTATGAAGTAATAAACTGATCCCTCACTATTTACTAGTTAATAATATAATACATCTCTTCCCCTTCTACATATGAGTCAAATAACAGGATAGATTGAGTTCTATAGCCTTGGTCGGCAACCAGTCTACCGCAGAAAGCGATGGCAACCTACTGCGGGATAATCTTCTGCCCAGTCAGTCATGTCTCATTCGAGACATGATCGCCCAAGCGTGTATCACATATGGCACTTAACTGACTGACTGAATATAATAGTTGGAAACAGACATAAAGTGGGGGAGAAAGACATAAAGTGGGGGATCGGTTTTCTATTGTTATGAAGTAATAAACTGATCCCCCACTAATTATACTTAATATAATAATGTAATATAATCTATCTCTTCTCCTTCCAGCTATGAGTCAAATGGCAGGACAGATTGTGTTCTATAGCCTTGGTCGGCAACCAGTCTACCGCCGAAAGCAATGGCAACCTACTACGGGATAATCTTCTGCCTAGTCAGTCATGTCTCTTTCGAGACATGATCGCCTAAGCGTGTATCACGTATGGCATTTAATTGACTGACTTGATTGAGCATCTCAAGCACTACATGGCTACTGATGAAAATTTTGAGATTCTCCCTGCACTGTACAAAAATGCTTTCGTATCAATTTGAAATCTGTATTCGTGAATGTTGAAATCGTACTTAGAATGTTTATATGCATGATGCGATTAACTATGCAAGAGAATGTTCTTTTTGAAGACTGAAACGTATAAAAACTAGCAGTATAGTCCGGTGTTGCTCGGGTTTAATGAAAGCTTTAAAACTAATCCATGATCCTGGAGCTCAGACTCAGCCTAAACAATATTTGAAATAATAAAATAATTGCGACAATTTACCAATCGCACATAGTATATATATATATATATATATATATATATATATATATATATATATATATATATATATATACTAGCAGTATAGCCCGGCGTTGCTCGGATGTAATGAAAGCTTTAAAACTAATACATGGTCCCGGAGCTCAGACTCTTTGGACCTTGGCACAAAAGACTAAAAAGCAATAGTTGTTTCCAGTTAAAGCGAAACCATAGACTGAAAGAAAAATGAATGGATGTAAGTCAAATTTTGATTTCCTGGTATCGATATCAAATAAGTTTCTTTCGTCGTAAACTGAATTTTGAAGGCTAAATAAGTCCTCTGAGTAAATGGTATCATGGCTGAGACTAAGAACTACAATTATACCTACTTAGAACCAAACCCGAAGCAAAAACTAAAATAAAAGGGCTGAAAACCTGATTTTGATCAGACCTGGTAGGATATCGGGGTATCGATTTCTAATATCGGAGTCAAATAAGTCATCCAAGGATAGAACTGCAACCTTGAAACTTCTGAATATCGTTTCTTATGTCTTTGTCTATGAGTGCATCAAATTTGATTAAAATCGGACCACTCCTTCTATAACCCGATTTTTTTATTATAGTACAATTGAGTAAATTTTCAAGAAAATCGGTTCAGCCGTTTCGGAGTCTATAGGTAACGGGGACACACACACACACACACGGACACACAGACAAAGTTCCATTTATGAATAAGTTTAGATCTGCTTCGTAGCACAATGGAGCAGTATGTTTCCACATTACACCTTCGCTTGTCTCTAAGATAATCTTAAAACTTGACCCTCACAAAGCGAGCGGTGGTGACGGAATCCCAACCATAGTCTTAAAGAAATGTGCCCCTGAACTCTCCTCTATCCTTTCTAAGCTCTACAACCTCTGCCTATCTGCTTCCTGCTTTCCTGCCTGTTGGAAGTCTTCCTCTATAGTTCCTATATTTAAAAACACTGGAGAACCCTCTGACCCTGCAAATTACCGCCCTATCAGCCTTCTTCCGATCTTTGGCAAAGTGTTCGAAGCCATTATCAACGCCGAGGTGGTTCAGCATCTCACAGCACACAGGCTCCTCTCGGACAAGCAATATGGTTTCCGCTTCACCAGGTCTACTGCTGATATGCTAACGACCATCACCGAGTACATATACCAGGCACTCGACAGGAATGGCGAAGCTCGAACCGTTGCATTGGATATATCTAAGGCGTTCGACAGAGTTTGGCATGCTGGTCTTCTATGTAAACTGCGGAGCTATGGTATAACTGGACATTTGTTTGAACTAATCCAGTCATTCCTCTCTAACCGCACAATGAAAGTGGTATTAAACGGACATGCCTCTCAGAACTACCATACAAACGCAGGTGTCCCCCAAGGCTCCATCTTAGGTCCTACACTCTTCCTGATATATATTAATGATCTCCCTGATTCCATAAGAACCCAAATAGGTTTGTACGCCGATGACACCACAGTTTACTCTCGCCTCCAACAAAAATCTGGTGTAGGCGTCAAAGCTAAACTTGCAGCCGAGATTGAAAAAGACCTCCAATCCATATTGGACTGAGGTAAGAAATGGCTAGTAAATTTTAATGCTTCTAAAACGAAGCTACTGTCAATTAACCATCATCGACAATCTCACCTACCTCCCATTAGCATGGACCAGGCTTGCCTCCCAGAGAGTAAAACACTACGCCTCCTTGGTCTCACACTTTCAGCGGACCTCAAATGGAATGACTATATCGAATTCATTGCTAAATACGCTGCTATGAAAGTCGGTTCTCTGTGTAGGGCCCGGAAGTTTTTTCCGTCTAAATCTATCCTGCACATTTACAAATCTACCATCCGCCCGTGCATTGAATACTGCTGCCATATCTGGTCGGGTGCCCCTACTGTTCTCCTCGGGCTTCTCGATAAGGTTCAGAGGAGGGTCTGTAATGTGATAGATACCGACTTGGCAGACCACCTGCAGTCTCTCTCCCACCGGCGAGACGTGGCTTCCCTGTGTCTCTTCTATAAATACTTTCACGGCTTCTGCTCCGATGAACTTAGATCACTGGTGCCCCCTAAATACGAATTTGCACGAGATACTAGATTAGCAACTAGATCCCACCCTTTTACAGTGAAATCGATAAAATGCAGCCGTAACTTCTACTCCAACAGTTTCTTTCCTCGCACTTCCCGACTGTGGAATTCTCTTCCAAACGATTGCTTCCCCGACGGCTACAATCTCCAGGAGTTTAAATGTAAGGTCAATAGACACCTCCTAACACACTAACTTGCTCCCATTCTATCAAACACTCTTCCCATCTGCCCGACACTCATCCTCGCTATCCTTACTCATCTATCACCTTTCTCCTGACATTCCCTATGTCTATCCACTCCTTCTCTTTACCTTCCCCTATGTAGCCCCATGCGCAATAGTGGCAGTGGAATGCCTTGCTTGGGGTGAGATGATTAAAAAAAAAAAAAAAAATGTTTTGAACTGGCTTTCACTCATGTGCATGGAAAATGACATCCTATTCCTGAAGACCATTGACTTCAAGCCAATAATAAACCAATTCTCTGAAAATAAATGCCGTAAATTCTCGTTATAATAAAGTGTTCGTAGTAATTTCATACTGTGCCATCTAATCTATGTCGCTTATTGAATGTTATTGTGTTTTTAAAGCCTTGCTTATTGTTCAAAATGTTTATCATGTTGATTAGTTACTGCTCTACAGCATGCGCTTAATGTGTTGACACCAGTTTTGTTGAAGTGCTAATCAAATAAATATATGTTTAATATTATTGACAATTTACTTTTTTATTCCTGTGAATGATTTACCTAGGATCACCAGCACACTGGTTTGTTTAGGGACCCATAACGCTATTAAAATGGCTTTGATAAGAAAGCGCTGATAATTGCTCTCCTGGTGATTAGCATAATCCATGCTAATGTAAGCAAAAATAGTTCTCTATTGTGACTAAAATATAGCGAGTTCAAGACAACTGCATTCTGGGATCGCAGATAAACAGCCTAATAGATTAAGGCATTAGTTTGTGAATTTGATGCCATAGTAGACGATGTCAATCCCTGGTAGTATAGACGCAGACTCTGGTAGTAGAGAGACAGAATCTGGTAGTATAGACACAGACACTTGTAGTAGAGAGACAGAATCTGGTAGTATAGACACAGACTCTTGTAGTAGAGAGACAGAATCTGGTAGTATAGACACAGACTCTTGTAGTAGAGAGACAGAATCTGGTAGTATAGACACAGACTCTTGTAGTAGAGAGACAGAATCTGGTAGTATAGACACAGACTCTTGTAGTAGAGAGACAGAATCTGGTAGTATAGACACAGAATCTGGTAGTATAGACACAGACTCTGGTAGTATAGACAGACTCTGGTAGTAGAGAGACAGACTCTGGTAGTAGAGAGACAGAATCTGGTAGTATAGACACAGACTCTTGTAGTAGAGAGACAGAATCTGATAGTATAGACACAGAATCTGGTAGTATAGACACAGACTCTGGTAGTATAGACACAGACTCTGGTAGTATAGACACAGACTCTGGTAGTAGAGAGACAGAATCTGGTAGTATAGACACAGACTCTGGTAGTAGAGAGACAGACTCTGGTAGTAGAGAGACAGAATCTGGTAGTATAGACACAGAATCTGGTAGTAGAGAGACAGAATCTGGTAGTATAGACACAGAATCTGGTAGTAGAGAGACAGAATCTGGTAGTATAGACACAGAATCTGGTAGTAGAGAGACAGAATCTGGTAGTATAGACACAGAATCTGGTAGTAGAGAGACAGAATCTGGTAGTATAGACACAGAATCTGGTAGTCGAGCGACAGAATCTGGTAGTATAGACACAGACTCTGGTAGTAGAGAGACAGAATCTGGTAGTATAGACACAGACTCTGGTAGTAGAGAGACAGAATCTGGTAGTATAGACACAGACTCTTGTAGTAGAGAGACAGAATCTGGTAGTATAGACACAGACTCTGGTAGTAGAGAGACAGAATCTGGTAGTACAGACACAGACTCTGGTAGTAGAGAGACAGAATCTGGTAGTATAGACACAGACTCTAGAAAAAGAGTTTGCAATGAGTGATTCGTACTGAAAAAAAAAAGAGACTAAGATGAGATATCCTTAATCCGCTACTGCAGGATAATCTACCTCGTACATTAAATAATGTCTTCAATTTGAACCTGGATTAACAGTCACCTGAAGAAGAGCGGAAAACACAAAGATCAAAACCTCGTGGTAACAACAAGGATGAGAGTATTTGAATGTATATAATGATAACTAATGATTTACTATAGATGTGCGTTGTGGTGCAGTGAATATCGATTCGGAACGAGAAATCGGATAGCCGTGTTCGAATTCCAGTCAAATTCGTTGCATCCACTTACGCACAAATACCCTCGGGAAAGGTAATAATCCGTCTCTTCCTTCCAGTTATGGGTCAAATAACAGGACAGATTGGGTTCCATAGCCTTGGCTGTCAACCAGTCTACCGCAGAAAGCAATGGCAATCTACTGCAGGAAAATATTCCGCACAGTCAGTCATGTCTCATTCGAGACATGATCGCCCAAAGCGTGTAACACGTATGGCACTTAACTGACTGACTAAATGATTTACTAAAACGCATCAGATTGCTAGTAATATGTCAGTCATGTGCCATACGTGATACTCGCTTGGGCGATCATGTCTCTTTCGAGACATGACTGACTGGGCAGAAGATTTTCCTGCAGCAGGTTGCCATTACTTTCTGCTGTAGACTGGTTGCCAACCAAGGCTATAGAACGCTATTTGTTCTGCTATTTAGCCCAAAGCTGGGGTGAGAAGAGATGGATTAATATTGGCGCGGAAGTGAATGCATTGAATTCGACTGAAATTCGACCTCGGCTCTGTGATTTTTCGTTCTGATCCGATATCCGCTGCACCTCAATTCACATCCAACTACATACTACATATTAACTACATAACCTAACTACGTATTACTTTGATATTCAATGTAAATGGAAAAAAAAAAAGAAAACTTGAAGACTTTCAACAGCGGCAACGACTAAAATGAATAGCTCAAGTGACTTGAAGAGAAAATAAGAACATAATCAAGATGTTGACATTCCACACTACTTCAAAGAAAAGGTTAGCAAGGAAACTTCCATTTTTAAAATCGCTTCACCCCCCCCCCCCCCAGCAAGGCAGAGGGCTGTATAGGACAGCGAAAGGTTACATCAGTATAGCATGGGTAAGAGAAGGATGAGAATACTGGTCTGAAGAGAGTTACGTGAGAGTAAAGTGAGAGGAACAAGATTCAGCGGGAGGGGCTCGGGAAAAGGATAAGAAATTAAGTCAAGGAGGTAAGATATGGTGATTGACGTTACATTTAAAACTTTGGAGATAATACCTATCAGGGAAGCAAGTATACGGAAGGGAGTGGCCACAAACTCCACCCATGTCTATTGAACAGGTTAAGAGGCTCATCCCTTGTTCCCTGTTTAGGATGTGGTTTCCGACTTTCTCTTTTCCAATCTTCTCACTTTTTTTTGTTTGTTTTTTTTTTGTTTTGTTTTTTTTCAATTGGAGTAGATAGATCTATCAATCGCCCGGTTCACACTCCACCCACGTCTATTAAACAGGTGAAGAGGCTCATCCCTTGTTCCCTGTTTAGGATGTGGTTTCCGACTTTCTCTTTTCCAATCTTCTCACTTTGTTTTTTTTTTTCAATTGGAGTAAATAGATCTATCGCCCGGTTCACACTCCACCCATGTCTATTGAACAGGTTAAGACGCTCATCCCTTGTTCCCTGTTTAGGATGTGGTTTCCGGCTTTCTCTTTTCCAATCTTCTCATTTTTTTTTTGTTTGTTTTTTTTTTTGTTTGTTTGTTTTTTGTTTTGTTTTTTTTCAATTGGAGTAGATAGATCTATCAATCGCCCGGTTCACACTCCACCCACGTCTATTGAACAGGTTAAGAGGTTCATCCCTTGTTCCCTGTTTAGGATGTGGTTTCCGGCTTTCTCTTTTCCAATCTTCTCACTTTGTTTTTTTTTTTTCAATTGGAGTAAATAGATCTATCGCCCGGTTCACACTCCACCCATATCTATTGAACAGGTTAAGAGGCTCATCCCTTGTCCCCTGTTTAGGATGTGGTTTCCGACTTTCTCTTTTCCAATCTTCTCACTTTGTTTTTTGTTGTTTTTTTTTTCAATTGGAGTAGACAGATCTATCTATCGCCCGGTTCACACTCCACCCACGTCTATTGAACAGGTTAAGAGGCTCATCCCTTGTTCCCTGTTTAGGATGTGGTTTCCGGCTTTCTCTTTTCCAATCTTTTCACTATTACGTAGCCCCCTGCACATCAGTGGCATTACCGCCTTGCTCGGGGTGATACGATTAAAAAAAAACGGAAAGTGCGAGAGAAGAAGCTATTATAGTAGAAAAGATGATTACATTTAACTATTTTGGCAGTAACATGGTGGGACCTTGTTGCCAGTGTCGTTGCTCATATAAATTCGTGTAGAGGGGGGGGGGCACTAGGAAGCTAAGCTCGTCGGAGCAGAAGCAGTAAAAATATTTGTAGAAAAGACAGAGGGAAGCCACATCTCATCGGGCAGAGAGAGACTGGAGTTAAGCTGTCAGGTCGGGATTACTGATGAATTTGATTTAATAGAAATATTTTATAAATTTCAACCTATGTCACATTAGCTGTTCTCAGTCAATGAATGTTAAACGTTTTCTTATAATTAAGCAGCTAATTTTAGTGTCTGTTTTAAAAAGAAAAATAAAAAAAAGATATAAGATCTGCGGAGATTTGTATATTTTCAGAATTAATGGGGCGCCATTACTAAATTACTAATTTCGGTAATTTTTTTATTTGTTCCCCGAAGGCCTTTACCCCGTCAAATCTTTCCAAAACATCCTTAATTCCGTGCAAATGTATATGCTGAACTCAAATCGATAATTGTTTATTGACGAAACCTACCTTTTTTTCATGTTAACGACCAAAAAAAAATCGGACTATATCTCACCTCTTACCACCATTCTCATATCTGATTCACCGCTGAATGACTTGAGGCGTAGGATACTTATTTCGGCCTATTTACTTCCTTTGAGCAATTACTCCGCGATTTGTTTGGTTTCGGATCTCAATTTCCGCATAGTAATTGCAAAAAGGAAGTAAATAGGCCGAAAAATCGGCAAACTACGCGTGAAGTCATTCTGCAGTGAATAATATTTTTGAAGCGTGGTTACGGGGTGAGATAAACATCGACAAGAAGTTCGATAATTTTCTGGTCGTTAACATGAAAAAAGATAGGTTTCGTCAATAAACAATTATCGATTTGAGTTCAGCATATACATTTGCACGGAAATAAGGATGTTTTGGAAAGATTTGACGGGGTAAAGGCCTTCGGGGAACAAATAAAAAATTTACCCTAATTTCAAACATTTATAGAATTTAGGCCCCTCTAGTTTTTAGATTAGATGAGCCCCTCTAGGTCTTTTAAATTAGATGGGGACCCTTGAAGAGACCAATTTAGTGTTTCATCTTTTACACCAAAAGAGCATCATCTATTTTTTTGTTATCGACACGGAAGTCGAACATACTTAATTTGATAGTGGGTGAGGGCAACATTCTCTTAGCTCAAGGGACTCTTCAGTCTTAAATCCGGTTCTGACCGTGTGTGTATTTATCTAGTTGAAAGGGATTTTGATGTTCATGCCTTCTCAAGGTTGTGTACTACAGTAATTTATATTTTTAAGCTGATAATGCTAAGAGTAGGGTTAAAAATCCTTGATCCAAAAAGAAAGCTCAGACAACAATAACATTGTTTATTGAAGCCTGCCCTAAGGCTAGTTAGTGAGAGACTCGAACAGGCGGTGATTTTTGTCTGGCACAAGGTCACAATTGTGAGAAATAGCGAACAAACTCATTGCAGTTATCTGCGAGACCAACCACAGTTTTACAGTCAAATGACCAAGCAAGATGAAATACTGCTTATAGGTAATGTCATCTGGTGTTCAGAGAGCGGTCACTCATCTATTTAGTGTTCAGGATTAACGCAGCTTAACTTCAGAAACCGAGCGAACGAGAATGGAAGCTTTTTTTTTTTTTTTTTTTTTTTTTGCTTTCAGTTGTCTGCAAAGTACAATTTTCTACTAATTTTCAGCTTTGTACGGTACAAGGATTTAAATGTGGAGCGCGGAAGACCGAAAAAAAGTCACTTATCAAAAACTGATTTTTAAACACGAATTAAAGATTTTACGGAAAACGCGCTATTTTCACTCGTCGAAGTCATTGACAGTTTAACTCACTCGATGTGATCTTGACAGAAGAAACTTTGAAAGTTAACGTTTACGTACAAATTGTCTTTCTTTCTTTTTCTGTGTGCGTGTGCGTGTGTGTGTGTGTGTGTGTGTGTGTGTGAAAAATAAAATGAGACATAAAACAAGCAGAAAAAAGCATATAATTTAGTTAGAGAAGCTGAACAACGCACACCATTAAAACTAAAGCTTTATTACGTCTACATTTTTAAATGTAAAATTTAAATTTAAATTAAATTACCTTTTTTACGTATTTTTACTAGTTTTCAAGCAGTTGGATGTTTTTTTTTTGTTTTTTTTTTTAGATATATATAAAAAAAAATTTTTTTTTAATGCTAAACAATAGTTAATAAAATTTCGATATACTTAAAAAAAAAAAAATTGAATAAAAACCGAAGGGAAACTAAACGCCAATCAGCGATGACCATAAACGACAAAAAAAAAAAAAAAAAAAATCAAGCGGAACCGTGTCACTGTTATTAATATTGTGTGTGTGTGTGTGTGTGTGTGTGTGTGTGGAACGTACTGATGTATGTGTAGGTCGAATTTTGAGTGTGTGCAGTTCTCTTTTCAGAGAGCGGAAAAAGAATGGAGACATTGATAAAAAAAAAATCTCATCTAGAAAAGAAACACACACGCACACATACAAAAATATGAACGAAAACATTAACAATATAAACATGCAATTTTATACGAATAAAGATATATGTTTTCTTTTAAGAAATACATGAAGCTAATGAAAGTCGTATTAAAAAAAAAGCCGAAACTAGCGGCATTTAAGACGTGATAAAGGAAAGAGCTTCCCGCTTAGAGACGTCTTCTTCTGTGTAGCAAAGTGAATCGTATAGAAAGTACGAATTTGAGGGCATTTTGTGTGTGTGTGTGTGTGTGTGTGTGTGTGTGTGTGTGTGTGTGTAAACCCGCATTATTCACACATACAACAAACAAAAAAAAAAAGAAAGACATTATAGTCATGTCATTATACAAAGAAAAAAACGCAATAAAGCGTCTAAAAGAGAAGAAAAAAATGACATTTTAAAAATTAAAAGTAATGATCCAAACTCCAAAGAAAAAAGGCAGAAAACCACAGCTTTTTAACCGTAACAAACATACTTTTTTAAGTTAAAAGCTTTTTTTATGTATAGTTTTTTTTTTTTGTTTCGTTTTTTTACGTTAAAACATTACGCGCGCATTACAATCTATGCACGTCAACCATTCGACACCATAACGCGCTTCCAAACATTTAAAAACAGAGAAAAATGACTGAATTTAAAGTACCGATCTAGAGAGAAATAAGACACTTTTGTCTACAGTTGCAGGGACATAAACACACTCCAGGTATAGATATATTACATTAAACCCCCACACATAGACACATATATAAGAATAAAAGGCAGGTTCTCATACAAATACATACACACACGCACTCTCAGTCGAGTTGCACCAATTTAGCCGCTCGGCGCATTAATACATCACTCGTAAATTTGCACATTCCAAGCCCACCAAGAAGACGAAAACTGGAGTAGGAAACACCGTTAAAGGAAAACTTCATAGCGAAAAAACAATTTTTTTACGAAGAAGAACGAAGAATAGCCGAGTTTATTCCCAACGAGGCCTAAATACCCAGGAAAAACCCGCCTCAACTTCGTTGCGCCAACATTAATCGGCGGACTACTTGCAGGTCCGTCACTGCGGAAGGCAGAAGCGAAAATCGGTGTTTGTGCCCGTTTTAACTTTTTTTTGAATCTCAGTAGAACATGGCCGGGACTGAAGGTAAAATTACTTGTGTGAATAACGAAGAGTCGGGAAATATCGGTAAAATCAAGGAAAAGGCCGGCCTGAAGGAAGGAACAGGCGACATCAACTCAAAGGTAAGAACGACTGAGCACCGGCGCTCTTTCTAAGCACGACCTTGTCACCCTAGAGTCATGCTGTCGCCATTGGTATGCGTGTGTGTTGTACCTCTAACCCCGTTTTTATAGATAGCTCAGATCTTTAATTAACTTTTTTATTATTTTTAATTCTGTTTATACTAAGTATTAAGTCTTGTCTAAATCCACTCTTCATTTCAATATGAAATTTGTCCACTTTAATCCAAAATGGACAGTCAGCTAAAAATATACACGTATTATTTTATTTGGATGGCGTGTGCGTTAATCATCTTCCGTTCTGTTCCGTTTAAAATACTTTAACTTTAACTTTTGGGATTTGCTCACCTTACTTTAAATTTTTCTTTTGCATATATATATATATATATATATATATATATGTATGTTGTGTGTATATATATATATATATATATATATATACAATGACAATAATACCTACCTACCTACCTATCTAGATTCTAATCTATTTTTTTTAAACTTGTTGGTCTAGTGAACCAAATGGATTTATTTTTAAAATAAAGAGAATTTATTTTTCTGTCGTGGATTATTAGTGTCGTGTGGTGTCTTTCTCATCATAATTGCGCTGATTTACTTTTTTCTTTTCTTTTTTTTTTATTTTTGGATGAGGGTGAACGTTTAGTTTTACTTCTTACTTTTTATTTTTACCTCTATTTTTGCATAAATATTTCGGCCTCAAAACATTTTCCTTCCCCTAGGCTTTTTTATTGTTTTTTGTTTTTTTTTATTCTGTTTTGTTTATCTATCGAACAAAAAAAAATCTATAAAAAGGAAGAAAGCAGATGAAATTAAAAATCCTTTCTCACGTACTTACTTAGTTTTCATTCCAATTTTTTTTTTTTTTTTTTTTTTTTTGCGGACATTCGGTTGCTCGCTCTAAAAATTCTTATATTCCATAAAAATATTAATTATATTTTAAACGTACCTATATATATATCCCAATATCACTGTTTATTGGGCGTGTTTACATATCTACTTAGTCATTTTTGTATATTTCTGCTTTTTTAACGCTCACAACACATGCGCGTAAGGTATTACGCCAGCAAACACACGCACATTAATCGTCCATAAAGAGGGGGAACAGTTTATGTTAAAAACAGCATTTAATAATGTTCCCCCATTTTACAACCAACTTCAAAGTGTTCATTTCACCGTTTTTGGGGGCTTTTTTTTTGTTGTTGTTGTTTTTTTATTTTTATTTTTTCAAGCAATTTTAGTTGTTTTGCGCGGGCAAGTTAAATTGTTTTGTATACGCGAGGCTCTTTGTTTAAAAAAACTTCCTGAGATCTGCTTCTCGACCTAGATAGTTTCTTTTATTTTATTTTAGCATTTTTGATTTTGCTTTATTTATAAATTATTTATCTAATTTTTTTAACCTACCGTTTTCAGTTTTTTTTTGTTTTTTTTTTTTGATAAATAAGTTTTTTTTCTTTAGTGAAAAAAATTTAAATTCTAGAAATGTGAAATTTAAATTTTTTTTATTATTTATCTTTTCTGTTTTTAAGGGTAACGCAATTGAAAAGACTTATTTTCTATTTATTTAAACCTTTTATAAAATCACTTTTTCGTTTCTTTTTGTTTTTGTGTGTATTGTTTTTAATTTCTTTTCGAATATTTTAAATGACTGACATTATCATTTTTCCGTTGTCTCAAAGTTTATTATTTATTTAATTTGTGTGCTCGACATTTATTGCAAGTTTTTAAAAACAAAACTTTTTAAAAACTTTATGAGCTGTAATCTAAAGTGTCGTGGTTCACATTTATTTGCTCGTCTTATCTGTTGCAATTTCCGTACAAATATTGAATTATATTATTCTTTTGGAATTTATTTGCCAATATTTATGAAAGGTTTTCTAAGTTTCTTTCTTTATAATAAAAATATACAAAAAAAAAACAAAGACAAGGAACAGTTAAAATTTAAATTGCATTTTTGAAAACATTATTAACTTAACAGTTTAATTAAATACTTTTTAATTGTTTGACAAGGATATCTTTTTTTTTTTAATTTCTTGTGCAGTGTCCCCAATAAAAAGAAAAAGTAATATTTCATATTCACTTTTAAATAAATAATCTAATTTACGATAAATGCAAATCCACCAGTTTTTTTTTTCTTAATGTTAATGCGTCTTATAAAAGTTTATTTTGACAATTCTGAAATATGAAATTTGATTTTCAGTGTTGTAAAAGAAAAAGATAGAAAACAAAAAATTTAATTCTCTCTTTAAGTTTTAGTCTGAATTTTATAATTGCACTTCAATTTTTTAATTTTTTTTTCCTATTTATTTTGTGCTTATTTTTATTGTTCATTTTTATTTTTCTTATTTTAGTTTTTACTTTTGCTATTTATTCATTTTTTCTTATTTAATTTATTTTTTAATTTTCTGTTTTTTTTTTTTTGTTGTTTATTTTCATCTTTTCTTTATTTTTATTTTTCTTATATATTTTAGTTTGTTCATTTTTTTTTTTTTAATTATTTTCCTATTTTTTAAAATTCAGTTTTATATTTTAATACCCTCTTTTTGGCCTAGATGCAAACATTCAACTAATTTTTTTCCAGAGATCGACAAACATTAAGACATTTTTATTTTTTTATTTTTTTTTAAGCTTCTACTTTTTTTTAGGATTTTCTGCGTCTTTTTTATTTATTATTTCTTTTCTTCTTTTTTTGTATGTCGTGAT
Organism: Ascarosepion bandense; assembly: GCA_037127315.1. Lineage (NCBI taxonomy): Eukaryota > Metazoa > Mollusca > Cephalopoda > Sepiida > Sepiidae > Ascarosepion > Ascarosepion bandense. Next base: position 128,402 of record JBBBDQ010000810.1, read on the forward strand.
AAATAAATAGACAATAATGGATTTAATCGATTTATTTTCCTGGAGAGAAAAAATATGTTTTAAAAAAATCATTTAATCACCATCACCCCATTACCTAAAAAGCATCGAAAAAAAAAAACCAAAATTAAGTTTAAATTTTAAAACCATTTCAAGAGTAGTTGAAAAATAAATGCCACTACACGCTTTTCTCCGTGGGAAATGGGATTTTTTTTTAATCTTTTTTTTTTTTTCTTTTTCTATCGTTTTAATAATAATCTTGCTAGAAAATCCCTACCTTCAGTGCCCATTAGCGTAACACTAACAGTCTACTACACAGTTTGATTAAACCTAATATTTTTATGGAAAAAAAAAGGGGGGGGATACTTTGTTCGGATTACTAATTTTAGTGAGTGAAATGTGCGTTGTGGTACAGTGGATATCGGCTCGGAACGAGAAATCGGAGAGCCGAGGTCGAATTCCAGCCGAATTAATTGCATTCACTTACGCGCAAATACCCTTAGGAAAGGTATTAATCCGTCTCTTCCTTCCAGTTATGGGTTAATCAAATTTAATAATTTCTGTATGAAATACACCAGAATTTTCTAATTAATGGAAATAATAAATTTAATCATTAAGCTTTCATTTAAATTTAAAATGAAATCTTGAATGTTTTTTAATTTTAAAATTAGGTATCGTAAATTTTTGCCGAAAAAGTGGAGGTACCTAGAACAGGACAGATTGTGTTCTATAGCCTTGGTCGGCAACCAGTCTACTGCGGGATAATCTTCTGCCCAGTCAGTCATGTTTCTTTCGAGACATGATCGCCCAAGCGTGTATCACGTATGGCGCTTAACTGACTGAGTGAAATAACGTACTGATCGCGGTGAATCTTATTGAGAACATAAATATGCCTTCTGCAATCAAGTTAGATTTTTCAAAAGTAATTTAATCATTTAAAACAAAAAAATGATTTATTATTTATTAGAATCTAAATTTTAGAGACCCATCATTTCAATCTAAGAGGTTTTCTTTTTGCTATTTTCTTATACTACAAATGAATGTTTATAAAATCCAGTTCAATTATTTAAGAAGGAAGTGTAACAAGAAGTAAAAGAACATTTTTGAAAAACTTTTTTTTACCGGTGCTTATCTCAAATTTGCTGATTTAAGAAAGAAAATGTTTTCAGAAAAAATGTGTTCCCCCCAAAAAAATGCGATGTTTAATTGAAATTATATATTTTTGCCCTTTTTAAGGTTACTTTTTTATTTACTAAAAAAGTAAATATTTATTAAAAAGTTTTTACTGTTGTGTTAGGGAATCAAAAAATCATTTAAAAAATCGAATGGTTTTTGGTTTGTAGTTCAAAATCCAGTTAAAAAAAAAAGTTAAAAGTAATATTTGTTTTATTTTATTTATTTTGATGCATTTCCTTCTTTTTTTTTACTTTTTTTTTTTTTCTTCGGATTTTTATTTTTCTTGATATTTTTAATTTTATCGATTTATTTTTTTGAGACGTTCGTTCACCTCAAGACCAATCTGCGAGAGTTGTAATGAATGGGGCGCTAAATTTGAATCTCTCTCTCTCTCTCTCTCTCTCTCTCTCTCTCTCTCTCTCTCTCTCTCTCTCTCTCTCTCAGCATGCATAAATTTTTTAAATAACATTTTTAAAAAAAAGAATCTAAATTTGCACCATTTATTTTTTTCAAATTATTTCGCCTCCGGCAAGGCGAGATCGACACTACTACGCAGGGTGTTATCGTGAGAGAAAAGACTGGCTACCTACCGTAGTGAGTATTGAAGAAAGGATAAAAAATGATCGGGATTCAAGAAGATAGACGATGGCAATTTAAATTTCGGGAGATTGTAGCTATTAGGGAAGCAAGTAAACAGAATGGCGTTCTACAGGCGGGAAGTGCGAGAAAAGAAACTGTTGAAATTTACATTTAACTAATTCAGAGTGGGACCTAGATGCCAATCTAGTAGCACGCTTAAATTCAAGTGGTCCTCGCACCAGGGGTCGGAACAGTTGGCACGAAAATATTTGTAGAAAAGACAGAGGGAAGCCACGTCAGATCGGTGAGAAAGCGACTGAAGTCGGGGTCGATTACATTATCTTTTTGGGATTTATTCCCGATGTTTTATTTATTTATTTATTTATTTATTTATTGCTTCAAATTAAATCTAACTAAATCTTCCTTCGGAACGAAAGAAGAAAAAATAATCGTTAAAAAAAAAACAAGTAATAATTGATAACCATAGGAACAAACAATAAAGCTAACGGAGTGGGATAAGTTGTTTTTTTTTTTGTTTGTTTGTTTTTTACCCCAGTGACATTTTTACTTTATTTGCCTTCTTTGTGATAACCAAAGTCGGTCAGAAAAATAAGATAAAATAAAATAAAATAAAACACTTATCTAGTTTTAAGTTTTATTATCTGTATTTTACACAAAAATGTTATCCTTTTTTAAACTTCTATGTGCCTTGTCCTTTCAGGACGTAGGCCATCATGACCTTCCACGTCTCCCTATTCCTGGTGGCTCTGAGCACACTTTCTCCTGTAACAACACGCAAACCTCGTTCTGTCATCTACCTGCTCAGGTCCTTCAAATATGTTATCCGCTGCTTTCCTCTGTCTCTTTTTCCTTCTATTCTGGCCTGTTAGTATCAGGTTCTCCAAGTCCTCTTTCCTCGTTGCATGTCCCAGGAACTTTAGTTGTGTCTTCCTGATGCTCAGTATTAATTTCCTTTTTGTTTCCATCCTTTCCAAAACCTCATCATTGCTCACACACTCGGTCCATGATATCCGCAGCATCCTTCTGTAGAACCACATTTCATCTACTTCAAGTTTTTCCTTCATCTTTCATGATATTGTCCAGCATTTGTTAGTCTAGGGGACTGCAAATATCTTAGTTTAGTAAACACTTTTGATCTCTTTTTTTTTTTTTAATCGTATCACCCCGAGCCAAGCGGTAATACCACTGATGTGCAGGGGGCTGCATAAGAGTAAAAAGATTAGGAGGGGCTGCATATGCGTAAAGAGATTAGGAGGAGAGTAAAGAGAAAGACGAACCAGTTAAGGATGGGAATACAGGTGTGATGACAGGATGGGAATACAGGTGTGATGACAGGATGGGAATACAGGTGTGATGACAGTTGCGAAGGTAAAGAGAAAGGAAAAGCTATACAGGGTGGTGTAGAAAGAACTAGAGTCAAATGGTTAAGAGATGGGTATTGACATTGCATTTAAATTCCTGGAGGTTGTAGCTGTCAGAAAAGCAAGAATATGGAAGGGAGTTCCACAAGCGGCAAGTGCGAGAAAAGAAGCTACTGGAGTAGAATTGTCGTCTGCATTTGGATGCTCTAACTGTGAATGGGTGAGACCCAATTCCCAGTCTGGTTGCACGAGTAAACACCTGTTGCAAGGGCACCAGTGACTTAAGTTCGTTAGAGCAGAAGCCATGAAAATATTTATAGAACAGACAGAGGCATTACCTTAAAAGAAATAATACACCAACTGTTTAAGTTACTAAAGTTGTAATAGAAACATGATCGCCGAAGTGTGTATGGCAACTAACTGCATGATAATTGGGGGGGGGGGGGGGTTACATAGACTTCATCAAGCCATAAAAAAAAAATAAAACACCAATTTTCTTGAAAGTTTACCAATCTAATTTTTTTTTTTTTTTTTTTTGGTAATTTTCAGGTTTTTATTTATCGGATACTCGAGCTAAACTTGCAAGTGTAAAAAAAAAAAAGAGAGAGAGATAGACAGGTGGCTTCTTTTAGACATCATATATATATTCCATTTAAATCGCCTGAAGACACCACTCATGGTAGAAACCTAGGTCGCGTAATAACTCATTTACAAATGGAAAATATCCAAAAATTCTACAATATAATTGTATTGAACACTTTTTAATACAAATGTGCACTGCTCTAATTTTATTCAGACCAAAAACTAAGTAATTAAACAATATAAACCCAGGTGAAGAAAAGCAACAGTTTTACAATTCCGATTTCTTCAGCATTTACTTTTGTTTTTTTTAGAAAAGTGCCTCAATACCCAACAAATATCATATATATATATATATATATATAATCGACTGTTCCTGTTTTTCTGAAATCTACAACACCTCGACCAATATCAAAAAGATCTGAAATTAATTTCCATTTTTTTTTTTTTTTTTTTTTCGTGGTAATGGTTCTCGCTAATCAAAGAAAGAGGTTTCATAGACTTTCTTTTTTAGGAAGAAAAGACAGCTCGCAACCTATCGCTCTTTCTTCCCTATTGAACCAAATCAACACAAGCGGTTAGTTGAACCTGTCGCCTTTTTGGTAGTGCAAAATGACTTGTAAAGGTCAATCTTTAAAAAGTCCGGGAGTCTGTGCCAACAGATAAAAAAAAAGTTATTTGTTTATTAAATAACTTTACATTCGCTTATGAAGTGACATTTTATGACTTGGGCTTCCCCTTCTCTGTGTCTGCCATGTTATACGGCTGTTCACTGATGCTTTTTCAGTAAATTATTATCAATAAATAAAAATAATAAAATTCATCTTTTTATCTGTTTTTGTCACGATTACAAATTTTCTTCCTTGGGTGTCGCAATTCCCCCAAACGCTGTCTTTCTGTTATTAATTAACGCTAGAAACGTTATATTATAGTGGGTTGCTTATCTATTCTTTTCTGTTAGTTAGCAGTGGAGAGTTCGTTCTAGTGAAGGGCAGTTGTCTACTGTTGCAGGTTAACGGAATTTGGCCTTGTTGTAGATAGCCCACTATAAGTCATAAAGAAAGGTTAAACCAAGAAAAGCAAATTGAGTTGAAAGATAACATTTTATATATAACACACATCAATTAATGTTTTTACAATTGAAGTAATACATGAAGTATAGGTCCAACGGAGATTAAAATGTTCATGGCAATAAAATGCTGAAAGAGAATTAATGCTTAGGAAATTAGGAGCGTGTAAGTAAGGAATGTCTTTGATGTATTCGCTCCTTAGGTCAGTAAGTAGTTTTTGAGGCAGGGAAGAAGGAAAGAGATAAGGGAGGTGAGCGTAGTAAGCCGCTTGACTTGGGTCAAGGGAGATGCTAATTACTCGAGTCGGTCTGCCTGTTGATGCTTTCTGTATCCGCTTTTTATATCTTCTTTTTGGATCACAGCAGCTCATTTGGGATTTGGTTCTGGGCTTCCCATTGGCTGATAAATAAAATTCGCGTAGGCTCGCGAACTGGAAATTTAATATTTAATTAATTTTTAGTTTTCAACCGAAACATCTGCTCGGAGCCGGCGGCGTAGCGACGACTTTTGGTCATTTGCTTGTTGGTCGTGAAAGCGCAAACATCCGGTCCACCGCTTTTGCTCGGTATCACCACAGTGCAAAATGACTTGTAATGGTCAATCTTTAAAAAGTCCAGGAGTCTGTGCCAACAGATAGAAAACAAGTTATTTGTTTATTAAATAACTTTACATTCGCTTATGAAGTGACTTTTTATGACTTGGGTTTCCCCTTCTCTGTGTCTGCCATGTTATACGGCTGTTCACTGATGCTTTTTCAGTAAATTATTATCAATAAATAAAAATAATGAAATTCATCTTTTTATCTGTCTTTATCACGGTTGCAAATTTTCTTCCTTGATTGTCGCAATTCCCCCAAACGCTGTCTTTCTGTTATTAATTAACGCTAGAAACGTTATATAACTTAAAACTAAACACAATTAGAATAGGAGCTTAATTCGAAAAGATTTTGAGATCAAAGATCACTTTGTATTTGCTAATTCAAAACTAAATCTGAAATTGAATTTCGGATCTTGCTACAATGAATTAAATTATGTCGCTCCAATAATCAATATATTTTTTATTTCTACCGGCATTTTCTTTTCACAACATCTTTTACAATATATCTTACAATATATTTTTACAAATTTCACAACTCTTTCGACAAATTAACTATTTTATTTTTACGTTGAAGATTTTTTTTAATCATTTCACCCCAAGCAAGGCATTCCACTGCCACTATTGCGCATAGGGTTACATATATAGGAAATGTCAGAAGGAGGGTGATAGATGGGTAAGGATACCGAGGCTGAGGGTTGGGTAGATGGGAAGAGTGTTTGAAAGAATGGATGCGACTTAGTGTGTTAGGAGGTGTCTATTGACCTTACATTTTAAACTCCTGGAGATTGTAGCCGTCGGGGAAGCAATCATGTGGAAGGGAATTCCACAGTCGGGAAGTGCGAGAAAAGAAACTGTTGGAGTAGAAATTGCGGTTATATTTTATCGGTTTTACTGCAAAAGGGTGGTTGCTAATCTAGTATCTCGTGCAAATTCGTACCTAGGGGGAACCAGTGATCTAAGTTCATCGGAGCAAAAGCCGTGAAAGTATTTATAGAAGAGACACAGGGAAGCCACGTCGCGCCGGTGAGAGAGAGACTGCAGCCGGTCTGCCAAGTCGGTATCGATCACATTACAATTTATAACAAAGGTAAAAACATTAAATAATAAAAATGAATATGAAATGGTATCAATCTCATAACAAACAATAAAATATATGACCATCATAATGAACGATATAAATTATATGCTCATAAAAATAAACTACAAAAGGTATAATCTTCAAAATGGGCCAGAAATGAATTCTTAAGTAGTAGGATACTCAACAAAATGAGTCATGAATTATACGATCCTCAAAATGAACCACAAATGGTCAGTCAGTTAAGTGTCATACGTACTACAGGCTTGTAAAAAAGTAAATGCCGGAGAACTCGGAATTGTAAAACTGTTGGCTTTCTTCAACTGGGTTTATATATATATATATATATATATATATATATATATATATATATATATATATTGTTTAATTACTTAGTTTTTGGTCTGAATAAAATTAGAGCAGTGCACATTTGTATTAAAAAGTGTTCAATACAATTATATTGTAGAACTTTTGAAACGTTTCCATTTGTAAACGAGTTATTACGCAACCTAGGTTTCCACCATGAGTGGTGTCTTCAGACGATTAAAATGGAATATATATAATGTATAAAAGAAGCATCCTGTCTATATCTCTTTTATTTTATTTATTTATTTTATTTTTTTTTATTTTTATTTTTTTACACCTGCAAGTTTAGCTCGGTTATCCGAATAACAAAGACCTTAAAATTACAACAAAAACGATGAAAAAAAATTAGATCATGTCTCAAAAGTGACTGGTATGATCCTCAAAATAACCCATTAATGGTATGATCCTTAAAATGAGCCATACATTTATATATAGGGAGCCCGAGTGAGTCCTAATTAACTTAGCTTACTGGTTACCCCCTATATATAAATTTAATCGAGCCACAAGATTAGCAACTAGGTCCCACCCTTTTACTGTGAAACCAATAAATTGCAAACCCAAATTCTACTCCATCAGCTTCTTTTCTCGCACTGCACTTCCAGCCTGTGGAATTCCCTTCCGTTTACTTGCTTCCCCAACAGCTACAATCTCCAAGAATTTAAATGTAAAGTCAATAGTCATCTTCTATCTCACTAACTTGCATCCTCTCTCTCGTGCTCCTTTCTCCGTCCACTCCACTCTCATTAGTATTCTCATCCTTCTCTAACCCACTTCCTGATACCCCTTATAACCTGTCTCTCTATCTCATAACTTTCCTCCTATGTAACCCCCTGCATAACAGTGGCAGTAAAATGCCTTGCTTGGGGCGATATGATAAAAAAACAATTTCTATACTATTACAATGTGGATATAAAGTGGGGGATAGATTCTACATTACAATCTATATATAAACTGACCCCTCACTTTATGGCCACATTAATCCTTCTCTCATGCTCCTTTCTCCGTCCACTCCACTCTCGTCAGTATTCTCATCCTTCTCTTACCCACTTCCTGACACCCCCTATAACCTGTCACTCTTTCTCATAACTTTCCTCCTATGTAGCCCCCTGCAAAAAAGTAGCAGTAAAATTCCTTGCTGGGGGCGATATGATTATTAAAAAAAAATACATAGCATGATCCTCAACATTCCCTATAAATGATATGAATTTCCAAATGAACAAAAAATGATATAGTCAAAAATGAAGAATAAATAGTATAAACCTCAAAATAGATCTGAAAAGATATCTTCCTCAAAATAAACCAGTTAGTGAGTCCTCAAAATGAACAATAAATCTATATATATAAAAGGGAAGATGTGTGTGTGTGTCTGTCTGTCTGTCTGTCTGTCTGTCTGCCTGTTATACAAATCCACAATTTTTATCCGATTCTCACTAAACTTCACACAAATATTTTTAGGCTTCCGGTCAGATCATGGGCTACTTATTTTTTCTGCTTTTCCCCCGATATCTGGAATTGATACCCCGATATCCGATCAGGTCTGATCAAGATCAGGATTTCGGCCCTTTTATCGTGGTTCTTGCTGCAGAATTTGCTCCAACTTGGTAAAATTATAGTTTTTTAGTTTTAAATATTAGTAGACCTTCTCAGATGACTCATTTTCCCCGATATCGGGAATCGATACCACCGATATTCTATTGAATCTGATCAAAAACCGATATTCAGCTATCAATATGGATCATTTTCTCCAATTTTACTCCCGATGGGTACGATAAGCTTTCATTGACTTACTTAGGTTAGTTTATGCTTTTATGGCTTATTTTACTCCAATATTGGAAATCGATGCCCCAATATCTTATCGGGTCTGATCAAAATCAGGTTTTCAGTCCTTTTATTCTGGTTTTTGCTTCGGGTTTTGCTCTAAGTAGGTATAATTGTAGTTCTTAGTCTCAGCCATGATACCATTTACTCAGAGGACTTATTTAACCTTCAAAATTCAGTTTACGACAAAAAAATCTTATTTGATATCGATACCAGAAAATCAAAATTTGACATACATCCATTCATTTTTCTTTCAGTCTACGGTTTCGCTTTAACTGGAAACAACTATTGCTTTTTAGTCTTTCATGCCAACGTCCAAAGAGTCTGCGAGTGTGGATTAGTTTTAAAGCTTTCATTACACCCGAGCAACGCCGGGCTATAATGCTAGTGGTATGATTTTAAAAAACCATATAGTGTTTGATCCTCAAAAATGAACTTTAAATTGTATGATACTTAGAAC
>JBBBDQ010000810.1:142500-157500 GCA_037127315.1 Ascarosepion bandense
TCTAGCAATGAGTCAAATAACAGGACAGATTGGGTTCTATAGCCTTGGCTGGCAACCAGTTTACCGCAGAAAGTAATGGCAACCTACTGCGGGATAATCTTCTGCCCAGAAAATCATGTCTCTTTCGAGACGTGTATCGCCCAAAGCATGTATCACGTATGGCACTTAACTGACTGACTTCACACATAGTGATTTGGAAGACTGTGTGAAGCCAAAATTACTTATTTTTGGTGTTTTACTAATAGAAAAGGCATCCTAAGGCAAACAGACTTTGTAATAAAGTGCTTCATGTTAGAAACGAAGCCTTTATAGAATTTATATAACAAATGTATGCCCTGGCATCCCGACTCCAGAGTTTCGTAAACATTAAATACGTTCACTTCTCAAGTAAAATGAATGAGATCTTGGGAAATGAAAGTATTTCATACATTTACAAAACTCCAGAGTTGGGATGCCAGGGGCTATGCCGATCATTTAAGAGACAATTTTATATTATACTGAACTCTGTTTGAATTGGGCTTACAGTCACATCATGTTGGAACACCGGTTTGCATACAATTACCCGAAGTTCGGTACCCAGATAATTGACCACGTGGAAATATCAGGTGCTGTAAGGTTTGATACGTGGGTGGTATAATCGGCCACCTCATGTTGTAAAGAACAGTGCCCAAACGATGGTCAGATTAATCAGTAACTAGATGGGTGACCACGTGTAAATGCCAGGTGCTGTAAGCTTTGATGTGTGGGTGGTATAATCGGCCACATCATGTTGTAAAGAACAATGCCCAAACGATCACTGAAGTTAAGCAATGGTCAGATTAGTCAGTACATAGATGGGTGACCAAGTGTAAATACCAGATGCTGAAAGCTTTGAGGTGTGGGTGGTATAATCGGCCACATCATGTTTTAAAGAACAGTGCCCAAACGATCACTGAAGTTAAGGAATGATCAGATTAGTCAGTAACTAGATGGGTGACCACGTGTAAATACCAGGTGCTGTAAGCTTTGATGTGTGGGTGGTATAATCGGCCACATCATGTTGTAAAGAACAATGCCCAAACGATCACTGAAGTTAAGCAATGGTCAGATTAGTCAGTACCTAGATGGGTGACCAAGTGTAAATACCAGATGCTGAAAGCTTTGAGGTGTGGGTGGTATAATCGGCCACATCATGTTTTAAAGAACAGTGCCCAAATGATCACTGAAGTTAAGCAATGGTCAGATTAGTCAGTAACTAGATGGGTGACCACGTGTAAATACCAGGTGCTGTAAGCTTTGATACATGGGTGGTATAATCGGCCACATCATGTTGTAAAAAACAGTGCCCAAACGATCACTGAAGTTAAGCAATGGTCAGACTAATCAGTACCTAGATGGGTGACCACTTGGAAATACCAAGTAAGCTGGTGGTGTAATGTCTAATAGCTCGGAATTGTTAATCTGATGTCTGAGTTCAAATTCTTGTTGGGTTCGTTTTATATTCTTACGTGAAAATAACCTCGGGAAAGGTATGATCAATCTCTTCTCTCTAACTATGGGTTAATTAGTAAAACTTGCATCTCTAAAATTTCTCTAAACGCAAAAAAAGAGAGAGAAGTTCTTGCAATTTAAGAATATTCTACGGCTTTAAATAACCTGCAGACATAAAGTTAATGAAACACATTGGTTTTGATAATGTTTTTTTTAATCATATCACCCCGAGCAAGGCGATAACGCCACTGATGCACAGGGGGCTACGTAAGAGTAAAAAGATTGGAAAAGAGAAAGCCGGAAACCGCATCCTAAACAGGAAACAAGTGATGAGCCTCTTCACCTGTCCAGTAGACGTGGGTGGAGTGTGAACCGGGCGATAGTTTAGTCTATCTACTCGAACTGAAAATTTTTTTTAAAAAAACGAAAAGAGTGAAAAGATTGGAAAAGAGAAAACCGGAAACCGCATCCTAAACAGGAAACAAGGGATGAGCCTCTTGAGTGTCTAATATTTATTTCAGTATTCAGTTTAGAATTTAGCTGCTAGACTACCTATACAGATGATTGGATTATAGTTGCGGAAGTTTGTGTAGAACCTTTTACAATTTTTCAAAAGAACTGAGAAGAGAGAAATGTTGAAGTGGATGTCACAAATTTCTCCGAACTGTCATCCTCAGATTGATTTCAGAGTTTTCATTCTCCTAGACTAGCTGCCACTCAAGGCAAAAGACCCCATTCTGCCCTACTAAATCATACCTTTTCCAAAGGCATTAGTGCAAAGTCAACAACACAGAGTTAACCAGAATTTGAACTCAGCTCGGCAATTTCCCTTTCTGTGTTAGCTACTGTTACAATACGCACACATCCATTATACGTATATATACATACATTTATATATATCAGTTAATTAAGTGCCATACATGATACACGCTTTGGGCAATCATGTCTCTTTCGAGACATGACTGACTGGGCAGAAGATTATCCCGCAGTAGGTTGCCATTACTTTCTGCGGTAAACTGGTTGCCAGCCAAGGCTATAGAACCCAATCTGTCCTGTTATTTGACTCATACCTAGAGTGGGGAAAGATGTATTATATTATTATGTAGTTAATTAGTGGGGGATCAGTTTATTACTTTATAACAATATAAAACTGATCCCCCACTTCATGCCCAGTAGAAGCCTTAATCATGTTTTTAACTATTATATTCAGTCAGTCAGTCAGTCAAGTGCCATACGTGATACACGCTTTGGGCGATCAAGTTTCGAAAGAGACATGACTGACTAGGCAGAAGATTATCCCGCAGTAGGTGGCCATTGCTTTCTGCGGCAGACTGCTTACACTTAACTGACTGACTGAATATAATAGTTGAAAACATGATTAAAGCTTCTGCTATGTATACAGTGGGAGATCAGTTTTATATTGTTTTGATGTAATAAACTGATCCCCCACTAATTAATTCTTAATAATATATTACATCTCTTCCCCGTTTCCAACTATTATATTTAGTCATTCAGTTAAGTGCCAGACCTGATACACACTTGGGTAATCATGTCTCAATAGAGACATGACTGTCTGGGCTGAACATTATCCCTCAGTAGGCTTCCATTAATTTCCGCAGTAGACTGCTTGCCAGCCAAGGCTATAGAACGCAATCTGTCCTGTTATTTGACTCATAGCTAGAGGGGGAAGAGATGTCTAATAATATTAAGTAATAATTAGTGGGGGATCAGTTTATTACTTTATAACAATATAAAACTGATCCCCCACTTTATGCCCAGCAGAAGCCTTAATCATGTTTTCAACTATTATATTCAGTCAGTCAGTTAAGTGTTATACGTGATACACTTTACTACCAACACAGTGAGCGCTTGTCGAGGTTGACCGTTTGATTTGATTTTTACAGCTTATCAACCTTCTTGTATGTTATTTAAAGCCAGAAAATATTTTGAAAACTTTTTCACAAATAATTGTTTAGGGATATAAGTCATACTAATTAACCCATAGACAAGAGGAGAAAAGGTGTATTCATGCCTAATCAAAATTTGATAAACAAGTTGTAATGCAATATAAAGTTGGTAGTGTTAATTCTACATTAAAATCAATATATGAACTGACCCCTCACTTTGTAGCCACGGTAGTTTTTACACATTTATATTCAAAAGAATGTAAATAAATCTAAAAAACATGCCTGTGTAGCTAATCAGTATTTTGTTGATCGACTGATACGTTTTCTACAACTTATCAAAAGACAAGAAATTATGATGTAGATATGAAGTGGGGGGATCAATTTTATATTACAATCAATTTATAAACTGATCCCTCATTTTGTGGCCTATCAATTTATAAACTGATCTCTCATTTCTTGCTTTTCCTTAAACAGTGTAATTAAGACCAAACTGCCTCAATCAAGAAGCCCTACTGAATAAAAATGTACTTCCCAATAAAAGTTGAAACCATATCTTCTCATTTCTTGTTATTTTCTTAAATAGTGAAATTAAGACCAAACTGCCTCGATCAAGAAGTCCTACTGAATAAAAATGTACTTCCCAATAGAAATTGAAACCATATCTCCTCTTTTCTTGTTTTTTTCTTAAATAGTGAAATTAAGACCAAACTGCCTAGATCAAGAAGTCCTACTGAATAAAAATGTGCTTCCCAACAGAAATTGAAACCATATCTCCTCGTTTCTTTTGAAATAATGAAATTAAGACCAAACTGCCTAGATCAGGAAGTCCTACTGAATAAAAATGTACTTCCCAATAGAAATTGAAACCATATCTCCTCTTTTCTTGTTTTTTTCTTAAATAGTGAAATTAAGACCAAACTGCCTAGATCAAGAAGTCCTACTGAATAAAAATGTGCTTCCCAACAGAAATTGAACCATTTTTTTTAATCAGAAAAATCACTCTTATTGCTGAAATCTACCCTTACCAATTTGCCCACGGGAAACCATCACAGGAAATGCAAGACACGGTTATCTACTAAAAGAATGAGCATCTTGTGTTGGGGCTTCTTGAATCTGCTCAATTTATTTTCATTTCCAAAATGTAAACGCTAACATTTTAATTTTTTTTTTTTTGCCAACATTGATTCTTTTTACAATAAACTTTTTTTTTAGCCACCCACATGTTTCTGCTTATATCCTTTTTTTTTTTACTTAAACAGCAAAATTAATGCCAACCAGCCTAGATTCACCGTTTAAATCTATTAACTTGTTAAAATTAATTCATTAAAATTAATTCATTAAAAATTCAGGGATGTTAACTCATAAAAGTGTACCCACTGAAAGTAACATTTATATTAGTGGGTTTTTTTTACAGTTTATCAACCTTATTTAAAGTCAAAAAATATTTTTAGATTATAAGAATTTTTTTTTACATAATGTTTTAATAATACAAATCTTACCAATTAACCCATAGCTGGGAGGGGAGAAATTAAAAAATAAACAAGAAATTATAATGTGAATATAAAGTGGGGGATCAATTCTATAATGTAATTAATGTATCAAATGACCCCTCACTTTGTGGGGACAATAGTTTCTATACATTTATATTCCCGAGAATGTAATTAAATCTAAAAATCATGCTAATCAGTATTTCATTGATCAACTGATCCGTTTTCTACGGTTTATCAAAAGACAAGAAATTATAATGCAGATATAAAGAGGGGAATCAATTCTATATTGCAATCAATTTATAAACTGATCCCTCATTTTGTCGCCATGGTAGTTTCTATAAATTTACATTCCAGAGTGTAAATAAATCTAAAAGACATGCCTGTGTAGTTAATCAGCATTTGATTGATTGATTAATTCATTTTCTACGGCTTATCAAAAGATAAGGAATTATAATGTGTATATAAAGTGGGGGATCAATTCTATATTACAATCAATTTGTAAATTGACCCCTCATCTTGTGACCACTGTTGTTTTTATACTTTTATATTCTAGAGAATGTAAATGAATCTAAAAGACATGCCTGTGTAAGTAATCAGTATTTGATTGATTGATTGATTTATTTTCTATAGCTTATCACCGGACATGAAATTATAATGTGTATATAAAGTGGGAGATCAATTCTATATTACAATCAATATATAAACTAATCCCTCATTTTGTGGGCACTCTGAACTATTGTTATGTAATGATGACAGTATCCCTTGACACAGGCTGGAACAAGAATAGTCAACCCTTGTAGTTTAAATTCCCTGGTGGTTGCTGAGTTTAAGATTCTGGAAGAAGGCTGGAGACAGCAAAGGCTGAAAATAACAAAATATTGTTTTGAAAATAATAGAAAAAAGTATGATTAATTATGTTTGTTTTCTCATAAAAAGTACTGAACACAAGCAGAATTTTTTTTTCAGTATTTTTAATTGCACATTATTTGCAAGTTTTCTATAATAACAAAAAAATGCTAATGTAGTCATATGTATTGTATAACAGTTTGAAGGTAAGTTTTAGGCCTTCTGGAAGACAGGGAGGGTTTTTAGGTGTTTGGATGCGTAAACCAGGATGTTCATTGTGGTGCAGTAGATATCAGCTCAGAATGAGAAATTGGAGAGATGAGTTTGAATTCCAGTTGATTTTGTTGCATTCACTTATGCACAAATACCCTTAAGAAAAGTATTAATTCATCTCTTCTTCCAGTTATGGGTTAAATAGCAGGACAGATTGGGTTTTACAGCCTTCGTTGGTAACCAGTCTACTGCAGAAAGTTATGGCAACCTACTGCAGGAAAATCGTCTGCCCAGTCAGTTATGTCTCTTTCGAGGCATGATCGCCCAAGCGTATATCATGTATGGCACTGATATATAGATCATTCCTCACAGTGTTTATAGATTGTCAAGCATTTCATATTAGCAGTATCCCTGGGTACCTTGGCATGGTGTAATGGTTTGTGGGCTTGTCTGACAACTGAATAATGATTTTGATCCTCATTGGGTACCCCATACTTCCTCTTCTTGGTTTTTTTCATATAGCTTGCACATGGAGTAGATAGACTAATTGGAGTAGATAGACTAAACTATCGCCCGGTTCACACTCCACCCACATCTATTGAACAGGTGATGAGGCTCATCCCTTGTTTCCTGTTTAGGATGTGGTTTCCGGCTTTCTCTTTTCCAATCTTTTCACTCTTATGTAGCCCCCTGCACATCAGTGGCATTACCGCCTTGCTTGGGGTGATATGATTAAAATAAAAAAATAAAAAAATAAAAAAATAATACAGCCTCAACTTCTGAGCAATACCAGTAGAAGTTGAAATGGTTTGGCCACTTAACAAGAACCCCCAATATTTATGTACTACCATCAATACAAAGGCACCACTTTAGTCAAAAGAAGAATTTGGCTGTTCATTTTTTTTGTTTCTTTCTCCCTCACTCTGTCCCTGTTTAGTGCTTGTTATTCATATCACCCATTCCTTTTTTTAAGCCTCTTTCACTCTGTCTCTCTCAGTTTAGTGCTCGTTATCTCTGTTTGTTAACTTTTCTGTCTCTCTCTCTCTCTCTCTCTCTCTCTCTCTCTCTCTCTCTCTCTCTTTCTCTCTCTCACTGTTCAGTGCTCATTATCTCTATCCCCCCATACTTTTTTCTGCTTCTTTCTTTCATGCTCTGTCTCTCTCACTTTAGTACTCATCATGTCTATTTTTCTAACTCTATATCTGTCTTCCTCTCACTCTCTCTCTCTCTCTCTCTCTCTCGCTCTCTCTCTCTCTCTTCATTATCCTGTTCATTTTTCTGCCTCTTTCCTTTAGTCTCTCTCTCTCTTTCTCTCTGTTTAGTGCTGATTATCTCTCTGTTCATTTTTCAGTCTCTTCCTCACTCTCTTCTCTCTGTCCAGTGCTCATTATTTCTCTCTCTCTCTCTCTCTCTCTCTCTCTCTCTCTATTCAGTGTTCATTACCCCTGTTTATTTGTCTGCCTCTTTCCTTTACTTGCTCTCTCTCTCTGTTTAGTGCTCATTATCTCTCTGTTCATTTTTCAGTCTCTTCCTCACTCTCTTCTCTCTATCCAGTGTTCATTATTTCTCTCTCTCTCTCTCTCTCTCTTTCAGTCCTGTGCTCATGATTTCTATCTCATTTGTTAATTTTTCTGCCTTTTACTCACATGTGACCAGGATGATGATTCCTTTTCTAAAATAAAGTTAGCAAATATAGACTTAGAATGGTCTTAATAAAAGATGTACATTTCTTATGTAGAGTAATTGAAATTTGCTTTGTCTTAATGATTTCCTGTAGCCTGATTGGTAGTGCACACTCCTCTTAAAAGTGGTTTCTCTGATGGAAAAAAAAAAGGAATACAAGTCCGATTCCTGTTGGAAAGCACATTTTTCTTTAGCAGGACTTCTCATTCTCAAAGCTTGTTGGCATTAATTTCACTGTTTAAAATAATAGTGAGATCAACAGAAATACAGTAACAAGCAAAGATCAGAACGATGTTAAGAAAAAGTCTAAATATGAAATAACTTTTTATTTTAAAGCTTCAAAGAACATTTTATCAAGGAAAAAGCAGATATAAAAGTAAATTATATAATTCCAAAAAATGACGTTTAATTTTATTTTGATAAAATTATAAGAATAATTATATAACATTCGAAAAAATAGATGATCATAAACATCAGAACGATTAAATAAATCCATAAAATTTAATAATTATTTTGCATTATTGAAAATGTTTTTAGGGTAAGATTATAAAATTGGGTATTTTACTAAATTACACAACCTCTTTACGCCGACTCTTGCATTGTAAACATGGTGAAAAATTCTGTGACATCATTGATACTTAGAAAACTGATAGTCAAGTTACATAATGAAGATAAACTCTCAATTGGGGATATTTCAAAAAGTGTGGGAAATCCAAAAGTGTTATTCATAGTATTTTAAGAAAACTTGAGGAAACTGGGTCATGTGAAGCCAAGAAACCACCTGGAAGGCCTAGGAAAACTACTACAAGGGAAGACAGATGGATTTGGCAAAGAATAAAAAAAGAGCTAATGCTAACACTGGCTTTAAAATATCAAGGCACACTATTTCCCCCGAAGACTTAATGAAATAAATCTGAACAGTCGAGTAGCCTCTACAAAGCCTTACATTTCTAAAAGAAATCAAATGAGCCAATTGAAATTAGCTACTGAGCACCTCATATGGACAGAAGAACAGTGAGATTGTGTTCATTTTAGCTATGAGTTAAAGTTTAACCTGTTCGGTTGTGATGAGAGAAGGTTTGTTCGATGCAGTCCTAAGGAATGATATTTGCCTCAGTGTACTAAAAGTAGCATTAAATTTGGAGGAGGAAGTGTGATGATTTTTGGCATGATTTCAGCTGCTGGTACGGGACCTCTTGTTAGGCTACACAGTAAAATTAACACAACTGTATACAAAAAAATATTGAAGAAACATGTACCTAATTTGAAAACTGGAATTAATCAACCAGCTGTATTTATGCATGATAACATGCCATGTCACACAGCGAAGTCTGTTAAGACATTTCTTTCTGAGGAGGATGTTACTGTTATGGAGAGGCCTGCTCAAAGCCCAGACATAAATCCTATTGAGAATGTTTGGAAGTTACTAAATGAAAGAGCTAAGGAAAAGAATCCAACAAACACCAAAAAACTATGGACTAATTTGAAAGAATGGAAGAAAATACCCGTTAATGAATGCAAGACATTAATTCGCTCATGTAGCAAAAGATGTCAAGCTGTTATTGAAAGTAAAGGTTTTTCGCTATTTTCATTTATATATGATGTATCCATTATAATAGTAAGATTTTGTTAACCGTTCTGATGGTTTTGATCATCTATTTTTTTCGAATGTTATATAATTATTCTTATAACTTTATCAAAATAAGGTTATTGAGCTTTATATTTTGGAATTATATAATTTACCTTTATATCCTTATTTTTCCTTGATAAAATTTTCTATGAAGCTTTAAAATAAAAAGTTATTTCACATTTAAACTCTTTCTTAACATCGTTCTGATCTTTATTCTTGCTACTGTGTGTGCACCAAATAAAAATGTTTATGGCAATAAGAAATAACCTTTGGTTATACAGGCGCTTACCATCCTTCTCTTCTTTTCTCAAAATTAGCACATTTTCTTCACCTGCTCTCTATGAGACCTTCTCACCTGCCTCCCTGACAGCTGATCTTAGCCCCAGAAGCCTATTGAGAGTAAGGGGGTAAGGGTTGGGTGTGCGTGAACGTTACATCTGCTTCTATTTTTTTCATCCTATCCTTATTTGCATTTTATTTTATATCATAACTCCCACCCTGCCTGGCCTAAGGACATGTCCCTGCTAACCCAGGGTTTCAAAAACAAGAAAGCAACACCTAACTTTTTCAGTGTGGCTTTTGTTCTTAAGAAATAAAGCTCTTCGATTGATAATAATATACTTTTCTACTTCTCTCTCTCTCTTCCTCGCTCACTTTCTCCCTCACTCTGGTTTGTGCTCATTATCTCTTGTTCATTTTTCTGCTGCTCTCTCTCTCTCCCTCTCTCCCTCTCTCTCTCCCTCTCTCTCTCTCTCTCTCTCTCTCTCTCTCTCTCTCTCTCTCTCTGTGTGTATATTCAGTGCTCATTATTTATAGCATTGTTCATTTTTGTGGTTCTCTCTCTCTCTCTGTTCAGAGATCATTGTCTCTATACCTGTTCATTTGTTTACTTCTCTCTTTCTCTCTCTCTCTGTTCAGAGCTCATTGTCTCTATACCTGTTCATTTTTTTACTTCTCTCTCTCTCTCTGTTCAGAACTCATTATTTTTATCTCATTATATCAATCTCTGTTCATTTTTCTGTCTCTTTCTCTCTCTGTTCAAAGCTAAATATCTCTCTCTCTCTCTCTCTCTCTCTTTTTAATGTTCATTATCACTATGTGTTCATTTTCTGCCTCTTTTCTCTCTCTCTCTTTTTTATGTTCAGTGCTGATTATCTCTATCTCAGTTTATTTTTCTACCTTTCTCACTCTCTCTCTCTCTCTCTCTCTCTCTCTCTCTCTCTCTCTCTCTCTCTCTATGTAACCCTATTTTCAGATGGCTGGTATTAATTTTAGTTGATTTTCAAAATAAGAAGAGATTTTTCTCTAAAAGTTGGAGAGTACAATTATTTTTGTCGGGGTGGGGGGAAGTAGCCAAAGTGATAAAAAAAGGGGAAAATACAGATTCGGATTTAATGACTACAGAATTGCTTTTGTTGAGTGAAGTAAGCAAATTTATCAAAGCTAGTTTCCTACGTGTAGTCAAAATATTGTCAAATGTGTTTTAAGGATGTGTGACCCTAGGTCACAATACAGCCTTGAGGATTTCCTGTTTACTGATTCCCAGGACAGCTGATAGGAACAGGCAGGGTGTATGATTTATCCCCTTCTTTTGAAAGTCAAAATAATTAAATGATATTACAGTGGAACCTCTACTTACGAAAGGCTATACATATGAAATTTTCAGGTTACGAAACGCCTTATCGGAAAAATATTACCTCTTGTTACGAAAGAAATTTCAGGACACGAAAGGCGAAAATTTCAAAATACGCACTGTTACTCACAGCTCCCAGAGTCCACCTCATTGCCTCCTTATTCTCGATAATGCCCCTGCCCATCCGCCCAGCCTTGAAGATGATTTCTTTATTTTTTAATCATCTCAACCCAAGCAAGGCATTCCACTGCCACTATTGCGCATGGGGCTACATAGGGGAAGGTAAAGAGAAGGAGTGGTTAGACATAGGGAATGTCAGGAGGAAGGTGACAGATGAGTAAGGATATCGAGGATGAGGGTTGGGCAAATGGGAAGAGTGTTTGATAGAATGGAAGCAGGTTAGTGTGTTAGGAGGTGTCTATTGACCTTACATTTAAACTCCTGGAGATTGTAGCCGTCGGGGAAGCAATAATGTGGAAGGGAATTCCACAGTCGGGAAGTGCGAGGAAAGAAACTGTTGGAGTAGAAGTTACGGCTGCATTTTATCGGTTTCACTGTAAAAGGGTGGGATCTAGTTGCTAATCTAGTATCTCGTTCAAATTCGTATTTAGAGGGCACCACTGATCTAATTTCATAGGAGCAGAAGTCATGAAAGTATTTATAGAAGAGACACAGGGAAGCCACATCGCGCCGGTGGGAGAGAGACTGCAGGCGGTCTGCCAAGTCGGTATCTATCACATTACAGACCCTCCTCTGAACCTTAAATGATATCCTGGAGGAGTTCTCATTTATTAAGGTGCTGTACCTTCCACATAACACCACCTCTATCCTCCAGTGTATGGACCAACAAGTTATATCGAACTTCAAGAAAATCTACACGAAACACCTGTTCAAGAGGTGTTTCGACATCACTGAAAAAACCCAGCTTAACCTTCATGAGTTTTGGAAGCAGCACTTCAATATTGTTGTTTGCTTCAAGATAATCGACATGGCTTGGCAGGAGGTGACCAGACGTACCCTTAATACAGCTTGGAGAAAGCTGTGGCCCGATGCTGTTGTCTAACGAGATTTTGAGGGGCTCGAGGAGGAGGCTTGGAACTGATTAGGGCATTTATAGGATAAAAAGCGTCTCTACTTATGAAATTTTCATGTTACGAAACGACCTCCATAATGAATTAATGTCATAAGTAGAGGTTCCACTGTACTTATATTTTGAGATCCTAGGACATGTTTAGAGAAGAAGAAATAGCAATCCAGTCCCTTTCAAATTTCAAAGCTCAGCTATATCTTGAATGTTTCTACCAGTATACATCAAAAATACATCAAAAAGTGCTCGAACAAACAACCTTCTTTGGTTTCACCAGGCCATCCTTTCATGGCTAGGATCTGCCATACCACTCACCTTATAGCAAACTATTGATCTATAGCTATCGATCTCAGACCCTTTATCTCTCTCTCTCTCTCATTCTCTATGTATCCCTCTCGCTTTCTCCCTCTCTATCTCAGTCTGTTTCAATCTCAGACTATTCATATCTATCTATCTTAGCCTGCTAGTATTTATCTAGCTCACTAGCTATTGATCTCAGACTGTTTATCTCTCCTCTTTTTCCCTCTCTCTCTCCCTTTCTCCTCAATTTTTTTCTATCTATCTATCTATCTGTCTATTCTGACTCTATCTATCTATCTGTCTATTCTGACTCTATCTATCTATCTTATTCTGACTCTATCTATCTTATTCTGACTCTATCTATCTTATTCTGACTCTATCTATCTTATTCTGACTCTATCTTATTCTGACTCTATCTATCTTATTCTGACTCTATCTATCTAATTCTGACTCTATCTATCTAATTCTGACTCTATCTATCTTATTCTGACTCTATCTATCTTATTCTGACTCTATCTATCTATCTATCTTATTCTGACTCTATCTATCTATCTATCTATCTTATTCTGACTCTATCTATCTATCTATCTTATTCTGACTCTATCTATCTATCTATCTTATTCTGACTCTATCTATCTATCTATCTTATTCTGACTCTATCTATCTATCTATCTTATTCTGACTCTATCTATCTATCTATCTTATTCTGACTCTATCTATCTATCTATCTTATTCTGACTCTATCTATCTATCTATCTTATTCTGACTCTATCTATCTATCTATCTTATTCTGACTCTATCTATCTATCTATCTTATTCTGACTCTATCTATCTATCTATCTTATTCTGACTCTATCTATCTATCTATCTTATTCTGACTCTATCTATCTATCTATCTTATTCTGACTCTATCTATCTATCTATCTTATTCTGACTCTATCTATCTATCTATCTTATTCTGACTCTATCTATCTATCTATCTTATTCTGACTCTATCTATCTATCTATCTTATTCTGACTCTATCTATCTATCTTATTCTGACTCTATCTATCTATCTTATTCTGACTCTATCTATCTATCTATCTTATTCTGACTCTATCTATCTATCTATCTTATTCTGACTCTATCTATCTATCTATCTTATTCTGACTCTATCTATCTATCTATCTTATTCTGACTCTATCTATCTATCTATCTTATTCTGACTCTATCTATCTATCTATCTTATTCTGACTCTATCTATCTATCTATCTTATTCTGACTCTATCTATCTATCTATCTTGATTCTGACTCTATCTATCTATCTATCTTATTCTGACTCTATCTATCTATCTATCTTATTCTGACTCTATCTATCTATCTATCTTATTCTGACTCTATCTATCTATCTATCTTATTCTGACTCTATCTATCTATCTATCTTATTCTGACTCTATCTATCTATCTATCTTATTCTGACTCTATCTATCTTATTCTGACTCTATCTATCTATCTATCTTATTCTGACTCTATCTATCTATCTATCTTATTCTGACTCTATCTATCTATCTATCTTATTCTGACTCTATCTATCTATCTATCTTATTCTGACTCTATCTATCTATCTATCTTATTCTGACTCTATCTATCTATCTATCTTATTCTGACTCTATCTATCTATCTATCTATCTTATTCTGACTCTATCTATCTATCTATCTATCTTATTCATCTATCTATCTATCTATCTATCTTATTCTGACTCTATCTATCTATCTATCTTATTCTGACTCTATCTATCTATCTATCTTATTCTGACTCTATCTATCTATCTATCTTATTCTGACTCTATCTATCTATCTATCTTATTCTGACTCTATCTATCTATCTATCTATCTATCTATCTATCTATCTATCTATCTATCTATCTTATTCTGACTCTATCTATCTATCTATCTATCTATCTATCTATCTATCTATCTTATTCTGACTCTATCTATCTATCTTATTCTGACTCTATCTATCTATCTTATTCTGACTCTATCTATCTATCTTATTCTGACTCTATCTATCTATCTTATTCTGACTCTATCTATCTATCTTATTCTGACTCTATCTATCTATCTTATTCTGACTCTATCTATCTATCTTATTCTGACTCTATCTATCTATCTATCTATCTATCTTATTCATCTATCTATCTATCTATCTTATTCTGACTCTATCTATCTATCTATCTTATTCTGACTCTATCTATCTATCTATCTTATTCTGACTCTATCTATCTATCTATCTTATTCTGACTCTATCTATCTATCTATCTATCTTATTCTGACTCTATCTATCTATCTATCTTATTCTGACTCTATCTATCTATCTATCTTATTCTGACTCTATCTATCTATCTATCTATCTTATTCTGACTCTATCTATCTATCTATCTTATTCTGACTCTATCTATCTATCTATCTATCTTATTCTGACTCTATCTATCTATCTATCTTATTCTGACTCTATCTATCTATCTATCTTATTCTGACTCTATCTATCTATCTTATTCTGACTCTATCTATCTATCTATCTATCTATCTTATTCTGACTCTATCTATCTATCTATCTTATTCTGACTCTATCTATCTATCTATCTTATTCTGACTCTATCTATCTATCTATCTTATTCTGACTCTATCTATCTATCTATCTTATTCTGACTCTATCTATCTATCTATCTTATTCTGACTCTATCTATCTATCTATCTATCT
>JBBBDQ010000810.1:160000-165000 GCA_037127315.1 Ascarosepion bandense
GGTTCCCCCAGGCCTAACATCTACGGCCACAGGACCTGCAATGCCACTCACATTGTTGTAAACCACCCACATTCATTCTGCATTCCATTGGTGAGAAATAAGTTCGACTCAAACAACTTCTTTCGCTAAACCACTTTTCTGTAGAACCGACTCCCAAGGGGGTGTTTCCCCGATCACTACAATCCTAACCTGTTCTAGACTAAGGTTATCTTGCGCACACTTTAGTAAATAACTCCACCCTATATTTCATCGAACAGCACCTTCCTAATAACCACAGCTCTGTGAACAGACTCACAAGAGAATGTTTCCCTGATCGCTACAATTTTAACCTGTTCAAGTATAGGGTTAATCATTATCAATGTGCCTTCGAATTTCAGTGTTGTACTTTTTGTCCTCTGTTAAAACACTTCCCAGTTATTTAAATTTTCACACTTGTTTGACTTTGATATCTCTGAATATATAGCAGTTCAGTTCTCTTTTCTAATGAAATTTTCCTGTTTCTTAATACCTTGTTTAGCTTTTGGAAGGCTTCTTTCATTATTCCTGTGAATTTTCGGATTTCTGTGTTACATTTTTCATCATCTGTTAAAATACAGAAATATTTACCTGAAACATTCTTCCAGGCGTGTATATAACTGAGAAAATTTTGTCATTCCCCCACGTTTTCCCTTCTCTAAATTCTTTTTCCAACATATTTCCTCTTTTCATGCCACATTTCAAGACACATTTAGCACCTCTTTATATCAGTACAGTCATGATAGTCTCTGAATTCAAAACTGCCTGGAATTGAAGACACAATTCTTTGGATCAAGTCACTTTTTGAATCAATCAACCACTGAGCCATGTGTTCCGTGGAGAGTTCAGTCAGTTAAGTGCCATAGGTGATACACGCTTGGGTGATCATATCTCGAAAGAGACATGACTGACTGGGCAGAAGATTATCCCGCAGTAGGTTGCCATCGCTTTCGGCGGTAGACTGGTTGCCGACCAAGGCTATAGAACCCAATCTATCCTGTTATTTGACATATGTAGAAGGGGAAGAGATGTATTATATTATTAACTAGTAAATAGTGGGGGATCAGTTTATTACTTCATAACAGTATAAAACTGATCCCCCACTTTATGCCCAGTAGAAGACTTAATCACGTTTCCAACTATTATATTCAATCAGTCAGTTAAGTGCCATACGTGATACACGCTTGGGTGATCATATCTCGAAAGAGACATGACTGACTGGGCAGAATATTATCCCGCAGTAGGTTGCCATCGCTTTCGGCGGTAGACTGGTTGCCAACCAAGGCTATAGAACCCAATCTATCCTGTTATTTGACATATGTAGAAGGGGAAGAGATGTATTATATTATTAACTAGTAAATAGTGGGGGATCAGTTTATTACTCCATAACAATATAAAACTGATCCCCCACTTTATGCCCAGTAGAAGACTTAATCACGTTTCCAACTATTATATTCAATCAGTCAGTTAAGTGCCATACGTGATACACGCTTGGGTGATCATATCTCGAAAGAGACATGACTGACTGGGCAGAATATTATCCCGCAGTAGGTTGCCATTGCTTTCTGCGGTAGACCAAGGCTATAGAACCCAATCTGTCCTGTTATTTAACCCATAACTGGAAGGAAGAGATGGATTAATACCTTTCCCAAGGGTATTTGCGCATAAGTGAATGCAATGAATTCAGCTGGAATTCGAACTCAGCTCCCCGATTTCTTGTTCCGAGCCAATATCCAATGCATCACAACACACATCCGCTTGGATAGTTATCAAACCTAATTAACAAAAACTGAAATATCCATTAATTATTTATATTAATTATTATAAGTGTTTTTTTTTTGTTTCCGTTTTCCTAAAAGTTTATCATTACTCACCTGTTCAGTTCATGGTATTCTCAGCATCCTTCTGTAGAACTACATTTCAGTTACTTCAAGTCTCTTCTTCATCTTAAAGGAGATTATCCAGCATTGTTTCCAGTTAAGCTTTACTTGGTCCTCTTATATAATTTAATTTCATGGAAGCCGCTTTTTACAAATAAAAATTCAGTTAAACTCATGTACAGTTATCCTTGATAGTTGAACCCTTATATAATTCCATCTCTTTTTTTGCTTAGAGCTTCTTTTTAAAATTATTTCACCGAAGGCAACACAATAAAGCCACTAAGATGCAAGAAGTTTCTGAGAGTGAAAGGAAAGATTTTATTGGGGGAAAAGGACAATAAAAGAATAGGTTCCAGTAAGACAAAAGATGGTGATTAGCACAGCATTTGAATTTTTGAAGATTGTAGAGAAGTTAGAAATCAGAAGAGATTTCCACAAGTGAGAAGTGCAAGAAAAGAAATTATTAGAATAGAACTTAAGGTTGCATCTAGCTGTTTCGACAATAAGATTGTGAGACCTAACTGCCAATCTAATAGCACAGTAAAATGCATGCAATTGAGCTACCTGAATGACTGAAGTTGAGATACCAGGTCAGGACAGATTATGTTACAGATTCTTCTTTCAGATTTTGTCAAAATTGCATGATATTTAGAATTTCAAACCAAATGCTTTATTTAGTCCATGTGGTAGATTGTTCTAATTCCACATACCATGCCATTTTGATATCTTGGATATAACTCTCCAGGTTTTTGCCTTCTTTGCTAATGCCAGGGACTGATCACACAATTCTTTGGATGAAGTCATTCTTTGAACCAATCAACCATTAGGCCATGTGCTCCTTGGAAAGTTATCAAGCCTAATTAACAAAAACTGAAATATACGTTTACGATATATTAATTATAAGTGGGTTTTTTTTGTCTCCATTTTCCTAAAAGTTTATCATTGCTCACCTGTTCAGTTCATGGTATTCTCAGAATCCTTCTGTAGAACTACATTTCTGCTGTCACAAGTCTCTTCTTCATCTTTGAAGAGATTGTCCAGCACTCAGTGGCCTATAGGAGAATTAATATCATGTAACAGTTTAGTACTTTTTTCTTTGTTCCTCACAAAGTTTTCCTGTCTCTTAATACTTTGCTCAGCTTTTGCAAGGCATTTTTACTATCCCAATGTGTCTTCAGATTTCAGTGTTGCACATTCTATCCCCTTGTTAAGACACTTCCCAGATATTTAAATTTTTTCACTTTTTTGATATCTCTGATTAAATAGCAGTTCAGCTCTCTTTTCTTTGTTTCTAATGAAATTTTCCTGTTCCTGAATACTTTGTTTAGCTTTTGGAAGGCATCTTTTGCTATTGCCATATACTTTCAGATTTCTGTACATGTTTAATTTTAACATCCCTATTTTGTAGCTCACATCTTCAGTAGTGTCTCTTTACTGACAACCATATATTCTATCTTTTTGCAATCGATGAAAAGCTGCACCCTCGTAATTGAATATGGCTATTATGTGACACTTAAAGCAACCTTTCTTGTTCTGGAAATGATATGATGGCTAACTTCTCTTCTTGAAACAATCTGCAGACATCACCACCATTGCAAGTTCTGGCATTTTTTAATATGCTCCAAGTTACGTAAGGTCGTTTGCCATTTTTTTCTAACTCGGATAAAAATGTTTGCAATCCTTGACCATATCCTCCCTTATTTGAAACGTCCAAATATACATCCTGAAAGTTTCTGCTAGCATTCGAAAACACGCTGGAAAATCAGTTGATATATAACACGTGAAGATACCAAAAGGTTAAAACCGAGGTTGCATAGTCGGCTGAATTCTGAATTAAAATATTTAAATATTTACAGTACTGTTCAAAAGTATTAGGACAAGAACTATTTTATCTTTTATGAGGCATCAAAATAATTGCGACAATTTACCAATCGCACCTAGTATATATACAGTACTGTTCAAAAGTATAAGGACAAGAACTATTTCATCTTCTATAAAGCATCAAAACAATTGCGACAATTTACCAATCGCACCTAGTATATATACAGTACTGTTCAAAAGTATTAGGACAAGAACTATTTCATCTTCTATAAGGCATCAAAAGAATTGCGACAATTTACCAATCGCACCTAGTATATATACAGTACTGTTCAAAAGTATAAGGACAAGAACTATTTCATCTTCTATGAGGCATCAAAAGAATTGCGACAATTTACCAATCGCACGTAGTATATATACAGTACTGTGCAAAAGTATTAGGACAAGAACTATTTCATCTTCTATAAGGCATCAAAAGAATTGCGACAATTTACCAATCGCACCTAGTATATATACAGTACTGTTCAAAAGTATTAGGACAAGAACTATTTCATCTTCTATAAGGCATCAAAAGAATTGCGACAATTTACCAATCGCACCTAGTATATATACAGTACTGTTCAAAAGTATTAGGACAAGAACTATTTCATCTTCTATGAGGCATCAAAATAATTGCGACAATTTACCAATCGCACCTAGTATATATACAGTACTGTGCAAAAGTATTAGGACAAGAACTATTTTATCTTTTATGAGGCATCAAAAGAATTGCGACAATTTACCAATCGCACGTAGTATATATACAGTACTGTGCAAAAGTATTAGGACAAGAACTATTTCATCTTTTATGAGGCATCAAAAACAAGTTTAAAATCACCCCTGTCCTAACCCTGTATTAGGACAGGGGAGATTTTAAACTTAAAATTTTATACAAATCATGATTTCAAAAATAATTTCATTCATTTGCATGTAAGTCCTTAAAGTTTCATTAAAATCTGACAATTACTTGATTTTTGCAAGAATTTCCAAATTAACGTACACCCCCCCCCCCCACCCGGCAAAAAAAAAAAACATTATTTTGGTCTACCCTCTTAATCTCTTAATAATAACATTAACAGGACAACTTTGTTTTTATTAAGCTTGGGGCCTTTTTTCATGCTATGCTGTTTTTTCAGTAAATTAGTGGAAGTACTTTATATATATATATATATATGTATACACACACACAGTACTGTGCAAAAGTATTAAGACAAGAACTATTTTATCTTTTATGAGGCATCAAAAAAA
>JBBBDQ010000810.1:170000-175000 GCA_037127315.1 Ascarosepion bandense
TCAACCAAATACAGCTGACAATTCTACTCCAGAAGCTTCTTTTCTTGCACTTCCCACCTGTGTAACCCCTTTCCGTATACTTGCTTTCTTGGCATCTACAACCTCCAGAAATTTAAATGCAATGTCAATTCCCATCTCTTATCCATTTGATTCCAGTTCTTTCTACATCACCCCATATATCTTGTTCTTTTCCTGTCTCTCTACCTTTGCAACTGTCTTCACACCTGTGTTCCCATCCTTCTCTTGCCTTTTCTCTGACACCCCCTGTAACTGGTTTCATCTTTCTCTTCACTATCCTCCTGACTAAACTTTTACTCTTATGTAGCCCCCTGTGCATCAGTAGCAGTACTGCCTTGCTTGGGGTGAAATGATTAAAAATAAACATGGTTCAAACCTGGACTATGGACAGATGAAAATAAGAAGAAGCCGATAGAATTGTTTTCAAACAGCATATTGGAACTCTCTTGTTGCTTGTTCTTCTTTTATGTGCCATGTCCTTTCAAGACATAGTCTATCATGGCACTCCACAACTTCCTGACACTTCCAGCTCTTCATATATTTTATCTTGTTATTTCTCCCAAACCCTGCTCTGCCATCTATTTGCTTAAGCCCATCAAATATCTCACGCACTGTTTTTCTCTTTCCTACTATCTGCCCTGTGATTATCAAATTCTCCAAGCTCTTCTTCCTTTTTAAGTACCGCAGAAGCTTCAACTGCCACTTCCTGATGTTAAGTATAAATTTCCTTTTTGTTTCCATTCTCGCCAGAACCTCATCATTGCTTACATATTCAGTCCATGGTATTCTCAGGATCCTTCTGTAAAACCATATTTCTGTTTGCTTCTCTTTGAGGGAATTGCCCAGAATTCCCTGCCATATAGGAGGACAGATATAACATGACAGTCTAGTACTCTTTTCTTTATTTTCAACGAAAACTTCCTGTTTCTTAATACTCTTCTTAGTTTGTGAAATGCATCTTTGGCCATGCCAATACGCCTTCGGATATCCATCATTTCAACGCCTTATACCAAAACAGTCCAAACAATATACTTCTTTTTCTTTATTCTTTATGTAACAAATCCCTTCAGGACGTAGGCGATCATGGACTTCCACTCACCCCTAACTCTTGTAGCCCTTAACCCTTTTCCTCTTGGTATCTCTCCCAAACCCCGCTCTGACATCCACTTGCTGAAGCCCATCAGGTATGCCACACGTTGCTTTCCCCTGTCTCTCTTTCCCTCTATGAATATTAGACTCTCCAAATCCTTCTTTCTCATTACGTGACCCGGAAACTTCAGCTGTCACTTCCTGATGTTAAATGTAAGTCTACTTTTCTTTTCCATCCTCTCTAAAACTTTGCCGTTCCTCACATGTTAAGACAATTGTAGCCTCAGTAATCCTTCTATAGAACCACATTTTTGTTGCTCCATGTCTCTCTCCTTCATCTATGGGGAGATTGTCCAGCATTCGCCGGCATATAGAAGGACAGATATCACATAACAGTCCAGCACACTTTTGTTTGTTTCCAACAAAATCTTCCTGTTTCTTAATACTCTGCTTAGTTTGTGAAATGCATTTTTGTCCATGCTAATTTGTCTTCGGATCTCAGTGTCACACTTTCTGTCCTTTGTTATAACACTTCTGAGGTACTTAAATTTCTGAACCTGCTTGGTTTTAGTATCCCTGGCCTGTAATTGACATTTTGGGCTCCTCTTTTTGCGGATGACAGAGCATTTAATGTCACATTTTACTCTTTCGGAAAAAGAAGTTTTCAAGTGTTGGAAATTAAGTTTTCTGTAACACTTTTTCCAAAGCATTGACTAATCACATTTTGATTAATTTTTTTTTTTTGGGGGGGGGGGGGGGGTCAGTAGTCGGGGTGTAAGTGTGTGGGGGTGTATGCGTGTAGAAGTGTTGGGAATGTGGGGTATGTATGTAGGAGTGTGGTGTGTAGGTGTGAGGTATGTGTGTGCTATTGATAAATCGAGTGATTTGTTTTGACAGTTTATCAACTCTTGTGATTTAAGGCTATATAATATTTTTATGTATTTTGTGGTGCATTGGATATCGGCTCGAAACGAGAAATCGGGGAGCTGAGTTCGAATTCCAGTTGAATTCACTGCATTCACTTACGCTCAAATACCCTTGGTAAAGGTATTAATCTGTCTCTTCCCTACAGTTATGGGTTAAATAACAGGACAGATTGGGTTCTATAGCCTTGGCTGGCAACCAGTCTACCACAGAAAGCAATGGCAACCTACTGAGGGATAATCTTCTGCCCAGTCAGTCATGTCTCTTTCGAGACATGATCGCCCAAGCGTGTATCACATATCACATTCTTCATCTCTTTCCTGCTTTCTATGAGAAGAGGTCAAATTATGGAGGAAGCAGAAAGGAATTTTTGGTACAATAATGGATACATCAAAGGTAATAGGATATAGTGAGAAGTAATAAAAATGAAATAAAATCAAATAAAAAATCAAAATAAAATTACATTAAAAGTAGGTTGACGCTTTGTTCTTAAGGAGGAAAAAAGAAAAAAGGAAAAAAGAAAGTATGTATTCCTTAAAAATAGAAACTAGTGGCCAAATTTCAAAGGGAATCTTTATTCTGATTGGTTGAAAGGAACACACACAGAAATTTTATATCTTCCCACATATATAAATAGCAAACCAAGTGTTTCTTGTATTTAAATGTAAATCATTTTCACATCCAACATCCAACATTTTCACAACCAACAATTCGAAACAGAAATTTCCGTGTCGCAGTGTACTTTTAATTCATAATCATATGATTATATATATATATATATATATATATATATAAGAAAAAATAACTTTATAATATTACTGATGTACTGATTTCATTATTGGACACTTTAACAAATAACACACACATACCCACACACATACATATATATTTTATTACTTAAATGTTATTTTCACTGGATCCTCATATTTCATTTGACAGTCCATTTATTTAATAAACATTAAAATTATTTATTTTTGTCTATTGACCTGAATATCCAAAA
Organism: Ascarosepion bandense; assembly: GCA_037127315.1. Taxonomy (NCBI): domain Eukaryota; kingdom Metazoa; phylum Mollusca; class Cephalopoda; order Sepiida; family Sepiidae; genus Ascarosepion; species Ascarosepion bandense. The sequence goes on from JBBBDQ010000810.1 coordinate 173,032, forward strand.
AATCTTATTAAAGAAAAATATATGATCTTCACCATCATACAGATTCTCTCTCTTTCTCTCTCTCTCTCTCTATCTATATATATATATATATATATATATATATATATATAACATAGTGATGATCCACGTATACTGTCTTAATATGTATAGAAAAAACTACTAAAAAGTTGTAAGTTTAAAAATGTATTTTTTTGACAGTATTTGTTTATTTCTATTATTATATTTTATATTTCAGACCGTCCTCGGTCCTTCATCAGAAACAAATGATTTTAAAATTTAAATTAGAAACGTATTTCACGAGAGCATCCGTGGAGAGAGATTGTTTACATCATGTGACGCAGAAAGCAACAGATTTTTTTTTTTTCTTAAATATTTGTAAACGTAAACCTAAACCTGTCTTTAATAATACTTATAAATTTTGTTTTAGAGAAAAAATTTTTAATTGTATCTAAAAAAAGTTCAGTTATTGAAATATTTATAAAGATTCAAAACACCTAAGTCCCTATTTAACCCTATATATTGTTTCTATGGGAATAACTTTTTCATAGCTTACTTCCCAGTCAACCACCCCTTCCCCCTTTTTCCTTTTTTCCTTTTTTCCCTTTCATTCCCCCCTGCCATTTCTATCCCTCTGACATGACTAAATTTAACTTTTAAACTCTTGACTCAGGTATGAGGGAGGGGTACGTCTTCTAATATGAGACATATGTATCTGTCTACTTTCCTCTTTTTACTTCCTTAAATTCAAAAATTGTTAATCCCACCCCATTTTATTTTCCTGAGGATGGATGATTTTTTTTTTTTTTTGGCCTTCTACTGGTATAAGGATGTGCGTTGTGGCACAGTGGATATCAGCTCGGAACAAGAAATCGTGTAGCCGAGTTCAAATTCCAGTTGAATTCATTGCTTTCACTTATGCGCAAATACCCTTGGGAAAGGTATTAATCCATCTCTTCCCTCCAGTTTTGGGTTAAATAACAGGACAGATTGGGTTCTATAGCCTTGGTCGGCAACCAGTCTACAACAGAAAGCAATGGCAACCTACTGCAGGATAATCTTCTGCCCAGTCAGTCATGTTTCTTTCGAGACATGATCGGCCAAGCGTGTATCACGTATGGCACTTAAGTGACTGACTGACTGGTATAAAATCTTTTATGTCATTTGAATTTGAGTAAATAAAATTTCCGTTTCTCCGTTGCTGAAGAAGCGAGGATTCCCTCATAGAAATGGCTATTCAACGGATTTAAATATCAAAATTTTTGTTTTATTTTATATATATATATATATATATATATAGTCATCCTCAGACAGATCTATTTTGCTGTATCACAGCTCATCAGTAGTTAGACTCTGATTGCTTTTTACCCAGGATTGAAACCCAACCAAATTGGCGTCAAATTAGAATGCTTCTTTTTTTATTAATACTTTGAAAAATTTTACAAGGCAAATAGCGACAATTTACCCATCGCACCATGTAGATTATATATATATATATATATATATATATATACACACACACACACACACACACACACACACACACACACACACACACACACACACTACCGGCCATAATTATTAGGCCACCCCAGTTTTTTTTTAAAGAAATGATGTATTTCATACTAATTTTAGTATTTATTGCCAAGTGGATAATTCTAAATGAAAATAGAATGGTTCTTTTGTTCTTTGCAAAATTTTACAAGGCAGGAAAGCAAAGATGAACTCGTCCGAATTACCTTAAATTTTCTTCATTCTTTCATTGATGAAATTGCAATATAGGTAATTAGCAAATATTTATAAATTCATTTGATGCGCATGTTATTGTGCAATTTTAACAAAAGAACCATTCTATTTTCATTTACAATTATTCACTTGGCAATAAATACTAAAAAATAGTATGAAATACATCATTTCTTTTGAAACACTGGGATGGCCTAATAATTATGGCCGGTAGTGCATATATGTATGT
>JBBBDQ010000810.1:180000-386426 GCA_037127315.1 Ascarosepion bandense
CTGAACTCCTTTTACCCATAGAGCTTTGCCTCCCAGAGCCACGACTACTATTACCAAGCTGCTCACACTGGAGCATTATAAGCATTATATTATAATAATAGTAATAATAATAATACATATATATATATATATATATATATATATATTATCCTAAAGCACACACTGGAGCATTATAAACATTATATAATAATAATAATAATAATAATAATAATATATATATATATATATATATATATATATATTATCCTATGTCTAAAACACAACTCAGAGTTTCATGCACTATGCAATCATCAGGTGCATATTCCAGTGATGGTAAGGATATCAGGTATAAATGTAATATTATACCTAAAATATTGCTTAACTGTAAAGAGTGAAGTGTAGGTATGTATGTAAATACATCTATATATATATATATATATATATATATAGTCATCCGCAGACAGATCTGTTTCACTGTATTACAGCTCATCAGTACGGCTTAGACTCTGGTCGCTTCCTAACCTAGGATTGAAACCCGACCAAATTGGCGTCAGTCGGCGATTCTACCTCTAGGCCACAAGCATCCAGTAGAAGAAGGCAGGCTTTTTAGCGCTTATAAACACACCCAATAGCTAGTGGCAAGTTTCTTTGTGGTGGGTTTATTATTAGTACATATTATTAGTACGTACCTAGGCGTATTGGGATAACCATGCATGCCTCCTGGAATTAAGCTAAATGTATTATGGATGTGAAAATGTTACACTGCCTTTTTTCTCTTTCATTTCCTCTTTCATTTTTCTCTTTCATTTCCTCCTTTCTCTTTCATTTTTCTCTTTCATTTTTTCTCTTTCATTTTTCTCTTTCATTTTTCTCTTTCATTTTTTCTCTTTCATTTTCTCTTTCATTTTTTCTTTCATTTCCTCTTTCTCTTTCATTTTTCTCTTTCATTTCCTCTTTCATTTTTTTCTCTTTCATTTCCTCTTTCTCTTTCATTTTTCTCTTTCATTTTCTTTCATTTTCTCTTTCATTTTCTCTTTCATTTTTTTCTCTTTCATTTCCTCTTTCTCTTTCATTTTTCTCTTTCATTTCCTCTTTCATTTTTCTCTTTCCTTTCCTCTTTCTCTTTCATTTTTCTCTTTCATTTTTCTCTTTCATTTTTTTCTCTTTCATTTTCTCTTTCATTTTTTTCTCTTTCATTTCCTCTTTCTCTTTCATTTTTTTCTCTTTCATTTTTCTCTTTCATTTTTCTCTTTCATTTTCTCTTTCATTTTCTCTTTCATTTTCTCTTTCATTTTTCTCTTTCATTTCCTCTTTCTCTTTCATTTTCTCTTTCATTTCCTCTCTTTCATTTTTCTCTTTCATTTCCTCTTTCTCTTTCATTTTTCTCTTTCATTTTCTCTTTCATTTTTTTTCTCTTTCATTTTCTCTTTCATTTTTCTTTCTTTCATTTCCTCTTTCTCTTTCATTTTTCTCTTTCATTTCCTCTTTCATTTTCTCTTTCATTTCCTCTTTCTCTTTCATTTTCTCTTTCATTTTCTCTTTCATTTTTTCTCTTTCATTTTTTCTTTCTTTGTTTTCTCTTTCATTTTCACCTTCTCTTTCATTTTTCTCTTTCATTTCCTCTTTCATTTTTCTCTTTCATTTCCTCTTTCTCTTTCATTTTTTTCTTTCTTTCATTTTCTCTTTCATTTTCTCTTTCATTTTCTCTTTCATTTTTCTCTTTCATTTCCTCTTTCTCTTTCATTTTTCTCTTTCATTTCCTCTTTCGTTTCTCTTTCATTTCCTCTTTCTCTTTCATTTTTCTCTTTCATTTCTCTTTTGTTTTTCATCATTTCATTTTCTCTTTCATTTTTCTCTTTCATTTCCTCTTTCTCTTTCATTTCTCTTTCATTTCCTCTTTCATTTTCTCTTTCATTTCCTCTTTCTCTTTCATTTTTTTTCTCTTTCATTTTCTCTTTCATTTTCTCTTTCATTTTCTCTCTTTCATTTTTTTCTCTTTTCATTTTCCTCTTTCTCTTTCATTTTTCTCTTTCATTTCCTCTTTCTCTTTCATTTTCTCTTTCATTTCCTCTTTCATTTTTTTCTCTTTCATTTCCTCTTTCTCTTTCATTTTTCTCTTTCATTTTCTTTCATTTTTCTCTTTCATTTTTCTCTTTCATTTTCTCTTTCATTTCCTCTTTCTCTTTCATTTTTCTCTTTCATTTCCTCTTTCTTTCTCTTTCATTTCCTCTTTCTCTTTCATTTTCTCTTTCATTTTCTCTTTCATTTTCTCTTTCATTTTCTCTTTCATTTTTTTCTCTTTCATTTCCTCTCTTTCTCTTTCATTTTTCTCTTTCTGTTTTCCTCTTTCATTTTTTCTCTTTCATTTCTCTTTCTCTTTCATTTTTCTCTTTCATTTTCTCTTTCATTTTTTTCTCTTTCATTTTCTCTTTCATTTCTCTTTCATTTCCTCTTTCTCTTTCATTTTCTCTTTCATTTCCTCTTGCTCTCCTGCTGAATCTTCCACTCTTTTATGTCAGCCCTCTAGTTTGTAGGGCCACAGCTTCACTACGTTAGGTGTCGAGTTGATGGCTTCCGTAACAAGTGGGTCTTTACAGGGTGTAGCGAACGCATACATTACTTTGTATTCACAGTTGTGCTTCTCCAAGAGCGGATACAAAAAAATCAAGTTTAATCTGCTATTTAACCCGGAACATGATAGGTAGAAGGCTATTTGTGGGGAAAGCAAACGCAGAAAGGAAGCCACAGGAACTTCTAGGGAAGGTCTCAATGAAAGGCAAGAAGAAAAAACTAAGCAACAATTTTACGAAGACAAAATATATGGGCGGACCCGAAGGAAACTAACACCACCTTTAAAATTTGTTGTTTTTCATTCTTTTTCAGTTTTTCAGCACAGTCTTACTGGATGTGCGTTGTGGTCCAGTGGATATCGGCTCGGAACAAGAAAGCGGGGAGCCGAGTTCGAATTCCAGTTGAATCCATTGTATTCACTTACGCGCAAATACCCTTAATATATATTAATCCGTCTCTTCCTTCCAGTTATGGGTTAAATAGCAGGACAGATTGGGTTCTATAGCCTTGGTCGGCAACCAGTCTACAGCAGAAAGCAATGGCAACCTACTGCGGGATAATCTTCTGTCCAGTCAGTCATGTCTCTTTCGAGACATGATTGCCCAAGCGTGTATCACGTATGGCACTTAACTGACTGACTTATTGATTATTACATAAAGTTACTGATTATCAAAAAACATTTGGAAAAATTTCAATATTTAAACAATTTTAATGGGGGGCTCAGTTTCTCATACAACGTCATAGTAAATTGATCCTCCATTTTCTGAACCATTTGCGTCAGGGTCGCTTTGTTTTGATTTTTTGGGGAAAAGTTGGTGCTTTTGTCTTTTTCAAGCTTTCTTCAGTTCTTACAATGGTATCTTCCTCGGAAACTCCAAGTATGGCATTTATTCACAAATTCCGCAAAGGATTCAGTAGTTGAATATGCACAAGCAAAGAAGTTAATTACACAGGATCAATTTACTATAAAGTTGTATAAAAAAACTAAGCCCCTCCCACAAATTGTTTAAATGTTGAATTTTTTGCAAATTTTAATTTTTTTTTTTTTTTTTTTTTGTCAATCGGAAGGTTCAGGGTTTGATCAATAAGATTGCACTTAAAAAAGTAAAAAAAAAGTTAATAATCAACTAATTTACAGGTGGTGGTAATGTCGTATCGGCGTGTGGATCCAAAATGGTGGATCAATTTACTATAACGTTGTATGAAACCTGAGCACCTCCTAAAATTGTTTAAATATTGAAATTTTTCCAAATTTTTTTTGTCAATCAAAAAGTTTAGGGTATAATTGATAAGATTGCACGAAAAAAATAAAAGAAAAATGAAAAACAACAAATTTAAAGGTGGTGGTGGTCTCCTTCAGGTCCACCAATATATGGTTGTTATCAAAAGAGACATCTCAAAATGCAAATTACAAAAGGTCACTGGTGGTGTTGTAGAATGGGGGTAAGAGAAAGACAGAAACCCTGGTGTGGAGAGAGCTGCGTGTGAGTAGAGCATAAAGGGAGAAAAACAAGATACAGGTGGTGTCGGTACAATAATTTACATATCTGAAAAATGTTTTAACAAAGGACAGAAAGTGCAAGACCTAAACAAGATGGTGAAGTAGGATAGAGAAAGTTGCCTTCCAAAATCCAAGAGAATTATAAAAAACAGGGGATGTGCATTGTGGTCCAGTGGATATCGACTCAGAACCACAAATCGGGGAGCCGAGTTTGAATTCCAGTTGAATTCATTACAATCACTTATGCAGAAATACCCTTGGGAAAAGTATTAATCCATCTCTTACCTCCAATTATGGATTAAATAATATGACAGATTGGGTTCTATAGCTTTTGCTGGCAACCAGTTCACCGCAGAAAGCAATAGCAACCTACTACGGGATAATCTTCTGCCCAGTCAGTCGTGTCACTTTCGAGACATGATCGCCCAAAGCATGTATCACATATGGCATTTAACTGACTGACTGAATATAGTTGAAAACATGATTATGGCTTCTACTGGGCATAAAGTGGGTGATCAGTTTTATATTATGAAGTAATAAACTGATCCCCCACGAATTACTAATTAATAATATAATACATCTTTTCCCCCTCTAGCTATGAGTCAACAGGACAGATTGGGTTCTATAGCCTTTGCTGGCAACCAGTCTACTGCAGAAAGTCATGGCAACCTACTGTGGAATAATCTTCTACCCTGTCAGTCATGTCTCTTTCAAGACATGATCGCGTAAAGCATGTATCACATATGGCACTTAACTGACTGACTGAATATAATAGTTGAAAACATGATTAAGGCTGATACTGGGCATAAAGTGGGGGATCAGTTTCACCGAGGCAGACTGTGCTACAAGGCCTTTTTAATGTGGGGAATTCAAGCCATATAGGTCAGTCAAAAATTGTCTAATATTCCTCAGATGGGACTTTACCCCTTGACAGAGTCTCGACTTGGTTATTACACTTTTCCCGAAAGCAGAGAGTCACACAAGGCAAGGGTTTGTGCTGATCCACAACACAGAACAAACTCAGACTTCTCTCCGAGTGCTTTATATACTAATTATTTATGGTCACGAGATCCCATTAGCACAACTCTTCTAACTGGTTATGTTTGTTGCCTGGAGATATGTGTTTGAACACACGTGTCAATATCGACACTTTCTTTCTACACAACAATTATGTTACCATTTCCAAAAATAGAATGTTGCAAAATGTGTAAACTATCAACTATAGGTGAGTGGATGGGCATTGTGGTGCAGTGGATATCAACTCGGAATGACAAATTTGGGTGCCGAGTTCAAATTTCAGTGGAATTCTCTGCATTCGCTTATGCACAAATACTGTTCGAAAAGGTATTAATCTGTCTCTTCCCTCCAGTTATGGGTTAAATAACAGGATGGATTAGGTTCTATAGCTTTGGCTGGCAAACTTTTGGTAACTTGGTATTAGCACGTTTTAATTTTTCGGTGTCTTCACATGTGGTGCAGTGGATATCAGCTCAGAACGAGAAATCGGGGAGCCGAGTTCGAATTCCAGTTGAATTCGTTGCATTCACTTTCATGCAAATACCCTTGGGAAAGGTATTAATCCGTCTCTTCCTTCCAGTTATGGGTTAAATAACAGGACAGATTGGGTTCTATAGCCTTGGCTGGCAACCAATCTACCGCAGAAAGCAACAACAACCTACTGCGGGATAATCTTCTGCCCAGTCAGTCATGACTCTTTCGAGACATGATCGCTCAAGCGTGTTTCACGTATGGCACTTAACTGACTGACTTCACATAGGTCAATGTACTAAACAAATCCTTCGAATAATAAATAATAACGCTCTCGGAATAAAACAATCTCCCTTGAATAATGCACAACACTGGAATGATGCAAAGGACACAATCAGACTTCTGTTCGAGTGCTTTATATACTAAATATCTATGGTACATGACCCCAGTAGCACAATTAATTCAATAATTACGATTGTTGCCTGTGGTCAACCATACGTGTCGGTATCAACACTTTCTTCCTACATAACAAAAACTTATTTAAAATTTTCTTTTTTTTTAAAGTGACTTAGTACATTTTTAGATATTAAAAAAAGGTTTCCTATCATAGACTAGAGACATTTAACAAAAAAACTGTTTAGAAATTATTTCTTTTTAATTAATTGGTGCATTTTTAGACATTAAAAAGAAATTTTCTTCACTAGAGTATCAACAAAACCTCAAACATCTAAGCCTTCATTCCTGTCTTCTAGCCAATAACCTATAAAATATATATATATATCTAAACTTATTTATAAATGGAAGTTTGTCTGTGTGTGTGTGTGTGTGTGTGTGTGTGTGTGTGTGTGTGTGTCCGTTACCTATAGACTCCGAAACGGCTGAACCGATTTTGTGAAAATTTACACAGTTGTACTAATAGCGTCTGCGAGTGTTCTTAGCTAGGTTTTGTGTCGAGGTACCCCCAATAAATATCAAAAATCGATATTTATCGAGTGGTCCGATTTTTAATCAAATTTGATACACTCATAGACAAAGACATAAGAAACAATATTCAGAAGTTTCAAGGTTGCAGTTATTACAATAGTGCATAAAATCGATAATATATATATATATATATATATATAAATAAAAGGCAAGTTGTTTGTGTTTGTGTCTGTTTATCTGCCTGTATGTCTGTATTTTTTCAACCCTTTTATTTTAGTTTTTGCTTCAGGTTTGGCTCTAAGTAGATATAATTGTAGTTCTTAGTCTCAGCTATGATGCCAGTTACTCAGAGGACTTATTTAGCCTTCAAAATTCAGTTTACGACAAAAAAAACTTATTTGATATACCAGGAAATCAAAATTTGACTTAACATCCATTCATTTTTCTTTCAGTCTATGGTTTCGTTTTAATTGGAAACAACTATTGCTTTTTAGTCTTTCATGCCAACGTCCAAAGTGTCTGCGAGTGTGGATTAGTTTTAAAGCTTTCATTACACCCGAGCAATGCTGGGCTATACTGCTAGTATATATATATATATATATATATATTAGGTACGATTTGTAAATTGTCGCAATTATTTTATTATTTTAAATATTCTTTAGGCTGAGTCTGAGCTCCAGGACCATGGATTAGTTTTAAAGCTTTTATTACACCCGAGCAACACCAGGCTATACCGCTAGTTACTGATAAAGAGACAATATTTCTAAAATTAAAACTAGCGCTACCAATGCCTTTATCAGATGAGTTTTGCCAACCATTACAAAATTTTCAAGATGGCTGCTCTCATTGCACGACAGCAACCAATGGCACAGGAACTGAGCAACAAAAAGAAAACACAAACAAAAAGAAGAAATGCTGAAGAGTCTACAAATTTCTTTCTGGTTTTGTTTTCTTCGTTCACTGTAATTTCTACCTTGCTTTAAAGTCATTATCAGACATTGTTAGAGATGTTTAATGTGGGCAAAGATGTGAGGGCGGGGAGCCTGTATATATGCACTTTTAACTGCAACAAGTGATGGTGTTGTGAGAGTAATAGAAGCCTCAAAAAAATAGGTAAGCCTCGACCAGGTAGCAAGTATGACAGAACATGATCAATGAAGAAAGTAGTTTTACTAACAGGAGGTAAAATATATTTCTACCAAAGTATTAAAAAAAGGCATCATCATTTTTTTTCGTATTTATGTACTAAACTGAACTGGGTATCTATATATATATATATATATATATATATATATATAGTCATCCGCAGACAGATCTGTTTTGCTGTATCACAGCTCATCAGTACGGTTAAACTCCGATTGCTTTTTAACCCAGGATTGAAACCCGATCAAATTGGCGTCAGTTAGTGATTCTACCTCTGGGCTATGGGCGTTCGGTAGAAGAAGGCAGACTTTTTAGCGCGTATATTATCATTATACATGCCCAATAGCCAGAGTGCTCTAATTCATTATTGAATGAGCGATGCGTGTATATATATATATCGCCCAGTTCACACTCCACCCACGTCTATTGAACAGGTTAAGAGGCTCATCCCTTGTTCCCTGTTTAGGATGTGGTTTCTGGCTTTCTCTTTTCCAATCTTTCCACTATTACGTAGCCCCCTGCACATCAGTGGTGTTACCACCTTGCTCGGGGTGATACGATTAAAAAAAAAATATATATATATATATATATATACACACATCGCTCATTCAATATATATATATAGTGTATCGAGGCAGCAGGTAATTTTCTAAACATATACTGTTAAATATAACAGACAATGAATCTCTATTATGTTTAATCATGAATCATATTTTTATGTAACCACCGGGTCTCTCACGCGGTGTAACGTCATAGAACCACATTACAAGTTTATGAACTGCGTCTGCTATTCAGTGACTGCTATCGTTGCATAGCAATGTTTTATGTCAACGCAAGATAAAATCATCTTTGATGGTGGATGTCTTTATGTTAATGCCCCTGTAACCTCTCTGAAGTTGGCTCGGATGAGCTGAAATCATAATAAATAATTATTCAAATGTTAGCCAATTTTTGTCTTTATTTTCACCTGAAATTAACGCAAAAATAGGATGTTTAGAACGGCTCATGATTAAACATAATAGATATTCATTGTATGTTATATTTAACAGTATATGTTTAGAAAAAAAATAATGTGTGTGTTTTTAAAAAATCACTATCACAAATGCAGATTTTATCTCAGTTTTTAAGTTTGTCTTTTTAATTTAGCCCTGAAGATGATTATAGAAAAAGTCGAAATTACTTTGGCTAACATTCAACATATTAGAGGTGATTTAGCTTACAATGCAAAAATTTTATCCTGTCAATGCAAGTGACTCAGATGAATGGATAGCAATGTTTTTGAATTTTGCAGTTGTGGTGTCATATCCTGCTATGGCAACAGAAAATTACCATGACTGATATTAAGTATGGCAGTAGAGATACCTTGAAAAACAATACAGTGGAAAGAAAAGTAGTGAATAATGCAGAGTGTTAATGATTAAAAAATATCTTTCGCTCTTTCTTTGATGAATTTCATCTCAACATCAAGAAACTGATTAGAAAACTGGAAAAAAATTATAAAATAAGTATACACAATATGTCTATACTAGCATCATAACCTGGCATTGCCCGTACAACTCAGAACATTTTAATAGCAGGAGAAGATGCCACTTTTTATTTTACATTTTGTTTTTGTTTGAAAAACACTTTTTTTTTTTTAAATATTTCTTTTGTTTCAAAATTACGGGGAAAAACATTCACATTTTTTGTTGACCAAATGAATTTTTAAAACGGAATAAAAATTAAATATAAAGGCTCATTTCTTTTTTTAATAAAAAAATATTTTAGTCGTGTTTGACACGTGTAATTTGATTTCTGTGACATAAAACACCGGAATAAAAATTAAATATAAAGGCTCATTTTTTTATAATAAAAAATATTTTTATCACGTTTGACACGTGTGATTTGATTTCTGTGACATAATTCAGCAACCATCTTAGATCTTAGATGTTTTATGGAGCAAATGTAAACAATCTTCACCATTGGCCAAAAAGTTCGAAAGGGAAAATTGCTGAACTTAAACTCAAAAAGTATGTGTCGACCTTGGCTTCCCTGTAGATATGTGTCCCTAGAAAGTTTGAATGGTGTAGCTTAAAAAATGTAGGCATGCATACATTACAGTCACACACACTCACAGATTGTCTTTTATATATATAGATTATTCAATGAAACACACATACACACACATATGTATGCATAGTTTTAAGATATATCTATGGGTGGGTAAAAGGGCTCAAAATCAGGAAAAAAGCATATGGGAATATAAAAGTAAACAGAAGTCAACTTCAATGCCCACTTATCTATATATATATATATATATATATATAAAAACGAGATTATAATTATACTCATGCCGAAAACTTTTGGCGGAAGGAAAACAATGATTTTAAATAAAGAAAGAGCTTAGTGCATGAACGTCAGTCAAAAGTGTTCAGACCGAGATCAACATGAAGCCCAAAGAAAAAAAAACCCAATACGAGTAATCATCTAACATAAAGTGCTCGATACAGAGGTAGAGCGAAATCAATAGATAACATCTAATGAGCCAGATGGACCTCCCTAGGTTTCACCTAAACGGATCGTCAGGGAAAGCTGGCTAAATAGGAGACGAAACAACGACATATAGGAAGGAAATTAAGACAACCCACATGACCATGAAAGGAGGTGCCAAACACAAGGAGGGGGAGTTAACAACTTTATTACAGAAAAACTTTAAATTTTTAAATTTTTATATAGTGGGGTGAAAGTCAAAGACAAAAACAAAAAAATACTATCCTACAATAAAGGAACCTAATCCAACAGCCAGGGAGAGTACTATAGTGGGAGTTCGTTCTTTTGAAGGGTAGTTGTATGTTGTTGCAGATTAACAGAATTTGGCTTTGTTGTAGATAGCCCACTATAAGTCATAAAAAGATTATAAATCAAGAAAAGCAAACTGAGTTGAGAAATAACATTTCATATATACACATATCAATTAAGATTTTTACAATTAAATCCTTTAAATATGTGTCCAACGGAACATTAAAATGTTCATGGCAATAAAATGCTGAAAAGAGAATTAATGCTTAGGAATGTGGGAGCGTTGTAAATAAGGAATGTCTTTGATGTATCCACTCCTTAGGTCAGTAAGTAGTTTTTAGACAGGAAGAAGGAAAAGATAGGTAAGGGAGGTGAGCATAGTAAGCCGCTTGACGTCGGTCAAGGGGAGATACTAATTACTCTCATCTCTCTCAAGTCTGTCTGTCTGGGTCGGTCTGTCTGTCTGGTGATGCTTTCTGTATCGGCTTTTTATTTCGACTTTTTGGATTGCAGCAGATCATTTGGGAATTCACATCCGTATTTGATTCTGGGCTTCGTAAGAGTGAAAAGATTGGAAAAGAGAAAAACCGGAAACCACAACCTAAACAGGAAACAAGGGACGAGCCTCTTCACCTGTTCAATGGACGTGGGTGGAGTGTGAACCGGGCAATAGTTTAGTCTATCTACTCCAATTGAAAAAAAAATTAAATTAAAAAAAAGTGTGAAAAGAGAAAAACCGGAAACCACAACCTAAACAGGAAACAAGGGATGAGCCTCTTCACCTGTTCAATATCTGTACGAACCTGGATGTGCACCATCAAGTTTTGGTCATTTGCTTTTTGGTTGTTAGAGTGCAAACATCCAGTCCCTCGCTTTTGCTCGGTCTGTATCACCACAGTACTTTTTTGTTTTTGTCTTTGCCTTTCAAGGGTATTTGCACATAAGTGAATGCAAGGAATTCAACTGGAATTTGAACTCGGCTCCCCTATTTGTCGTTCTGAGCTGATATCCACAGCACCACAAGTGTTTTAAATGAAAACTGGAGTTCATTTGGGCTCTAATCAAATTATATAAAAGAGAAACTAGACATGGAAATGGTCTGGAGTCTTTAATTAAATCAGTGCTTGAATTAAAACCTTTTTTTATAGTTTATTTCAGGTAAATAAACTTTTGGTGTAAGCAATCAATATAGGGCATAACCGAATCTATGATAATGCATCGACATTAACAAAATTCAATTTGTCAAATCAAAATAGAATAATTTTTTTCATCATTAACTGTTACTTAATTGAAACAAACCTAAATCAAACAATATTAATGAACGGTCAAGATCAGTTAATAATCAATTTAGTTTTAATTTTTCATAATTTCCCTCTAAACAAGGCAATAATTCTCCTAAAACACAAGAGGTCATTGGGAATGAAAGAGAATGGGAAAACTTTAGAAGAAACCAGAAATCCGATCAAAAACAATAAACCTCTAATCCTGTTCAAAAGATCAGGGAGGAGTGTGAACTGGGCAACAGGCAAACCCATCTACTCCTTTTAGTAATGTGACATAAACAATTCCTGATATTAATCTGCAAATTTTAATTAAATCAAGAGCTACAATAATAGGGTTTTCCAGGGTTTCTCTTAGGTAAAAATATAGTGCACATGGTTTTTCTATTTTTAGTATAACTAATGTCTGAATTCAGTGAATATTAGTAAAAATGGAAAATCATTCTACCTTTAAACTGTAGCATTATTAATAATATTAATTAAATATTATTAAATGTTATTAAATATTACTTCCTTTTCTACTGTGTTCTTTTTCAAGAGTTCTCAATTGAAGTGAACTTATTTTTAATTTCAATCAAAGTTATTTTCTCTTGCCATAGCAGGATATGACAACACAACTATGAAATTCGAACACACTATTGTTCAGGGATCAGAGTCACCTTCAGTGGCAGAATAAACTTTTTGTACAGCAAATAAAATTTATATTTTATATACAGAATCATCACCATCATCATCATCATCATCCTCGTTTAATGTCTGTTTCCATGCTAGCATGGGTTGGACGGGGTTTTCTTGATGACTCTGTTATTGAACCATTTTGAAATATTGTTGGGACATCTCCCCCTTTTGTATATTATAACGGACTCAATTGAGTGTAGATATAATCCTGCTGTAGAGAGAACAGCAGTGGAAAATCTGGAATCTCAGTTGTAGTTGCAGTTTACAGTGGAGAGTAATCGTAGAGATCTGTTACAGTTATCGAAGCACTCCGACAGATACCGAAGTTACCCAGAGACAAGACTAGGTCTGAGCTCCAAGTAGCTAGAATAAGTTACCAAACATACGATTTCATTTCAAGATTTGTATATATTTATTTCTACTAATAGTATTCCTGAATTGACTAACACGCGTTCCAGTTTGTATATTACGTTCAATATAACCTACTTTCTGTCTCCATATCTGTTTTTGTTGTTTATTATTTGGTGCGGTTCCTCATCTGAAATGCACAACAAAATGTCTCCACTCAAAGTAAAGTAAAATTGTAAGGACAATAAAAAAAAAAAAAACAACAGAAAAAAGGGTAAATTTTTGGTTTTAGGTCCCGACGGTTTTCTCCCTTCAAATTTATCCAAAATAGCAATATTTCTGTGCAAATGTAAATGCTGAACTCAAATCAACAATTAGTTATTGAAGAAACTTACCTTTTCTGATCTGAATGTCCATAAAATAATGGACTCAACTGAGTGTACATATAAACCTGTCATAGAGAGAACAGGAATTGGATTTTGAATCTCAGTTGTAGTTGCAATGTTACTGTGGAGAGTAATCATAGAGGTCCGTTCGAGTTATCGAAGAGTTCTGACAGACACCGAAGTTACCCAGAGACCAGACGAGCTCTGAGCTCCACTCGGCTAGAATAAGTTACCCGGACATACTAGTTTGCTTCGTGACTCGTATATATTTATTTCTACTAATAGTATTCCTTAATTGACGAACCCACATTCCAGTTTGTATATTACGTTCTGTATAACCTACTTTCTATCGACATACTGGTGTTTGTTATTCATTATTTTGGCAGTTCCTTCTCCGGAATCCATAACAAATCTCTAGGAAGACTATGTAACAAGGTTGGAGAGTTCAGCCTACTCTATTCTACAAAGAGTAAGTGTTGAGGTTTTTATTTCAGAGATTTCCTTTTCATAGATAAGTTGCTATCCAAAGCGAAAGACTCTTACCCAGCTAGAGTGATAAAAGTTGCATTTGGGGAAAATATCCAGCCGAATTCATTGCATTCACTTACGCACAAGCACCCTTGGGAAAGGTATTAATCCGTCGCTTCCCTCCAGTTATGGGTTAAATAACAGGACAGATTGGGTTCTATAGCCTTGGCTGGCAACCAGTCTACCGCAGAAAGTAATGGCAACCTACTGCAGGATAATCTTCTGCCCAGTCAGTCATATCTCTTTCGAGACATGATCGCCCAAGCCTGTATCACATATGGCATTTAAATGACTGATGGACTGTTGAATTCAGTGTTTTCCTGTATAGGAAATGGAAAATATCTGACAGGATATCCCAGAAATTGATAAGAGAGGCACAAAATAAAAGATTTTCTATCATGAAGCCCTTAATTGACTTGATTTTTTTAAGAAACTCTCAGCTGAATGTTTAAAGCAAAAATCAACTTACAAGTTCCTTTTATGTCACTTCCCTGAAATTTTCATGTTTTTTAAACTCTTTTCACCCCAAGCAAGGCAGTACTGCCACTCTGCACAGGGGGTTACATAAGAGGAGAGTGAAGAAAAACAGGTCAAAGGGGGTGGCAGAGAATAGGTCAGAAAGGGATGGGAACACTGGTGTAAAGAGAGCTGCATGAGAATAGCGAGGAAAGGGAAAAGAACAAGATACAGTGGGTGTCAAAGAAAGGATGGGAGTCAAGGAGATAAGGGATAGTAATTGATGTTTCACTTAAACTCTTGGAGATTGTAGCTATCAGGAAAATAAGTTTTTTTTTTGTTTTTTTTTTTTAATCATATCACCTCGAGCAAGGCGGTAACGCCACTGAAGCGCAGGAGGCTAAGTAAGGGTGAAAAGATTAGAAAAAAGAAAGTCGGAAACCACATCCTAAACAAGGAACAAGGGATGAGCCCCTTCACCTGTTCAATAGACATGGGTGGAGTGTGAACCAGGCGATAGTTTAGTGTATCTACTCCAATTGAAAAAATAAATAAAGAAAAGAGTGAAAAGATTGAAAATGAGAAAGCTGGAAACCACATCCTAAGCAGGAAACAAGGGATGAGCCTCTTCACCTGTTCAATAGACATAGGTGAAGTGTGAACCGGATGATAGTTAAGTCTATCTACTCCAATCTACTTCAAGATTTAAAGAAAGAAAAGACACCCAACCTCAATGACAAATGTACCTTGACCTTCTAAGACAAAGTAAGAGTTTAATCACTGATGACCTTATAAACAATTCCTTATGTAAAAGATGGATTCTTTCAGATCAACATTTATTTATACACCCCTGTCACACACACAAGAGGAAAGCATATTCTTTTTAAGTTCTTCATCTACTGTATTTACACTATGTAACATATGATAAAACATGACTGAAGAGAAAACAACCCATACAAAAGAAAGTTCCACAAGAAGGAAGTGCAAGAAAAGTAGCTGATAGAGTAGAAGTTGCAGTTAAATTTGATTGTTTTCACTGTAAAAGAGTGGGATCTAGTTGCCAGTCTAGTAGCTTGAGTAAATTCGTGCAGAGGGAGCACCAGGGAGCTAAGCTCATCAAAGTAGAAGCCACGTAGAAAAAACAGAGGAAAACCACACCATGTCAGTGAGAAAGTGACTGAAGTCGAACTACCAGGTCAGGATCCATTACATTGTAGATTCTCCTTTGGGTTTTTCTGAGAACCCTGAGATGAATACCAGGGGTGCCTGACCAGATGTGACAGCAGTATTTGATACATGGGCAGATTATGGATTTATATATGTGCAAGATGGATTCAGACAAGAAAAACTCCTGGATCAACACAGTGACCCAACCTTCCTAGCAATAGATGTTGTTATTGATTCAATGTAGTCAACCCACTTGAGATCGGCTGAGAGAGTGAGGCCAAGGAGACGCAGTTTATAATTGTAAGAACAGGAACATTGTGCTATCCTATACCTTTACAAGAGCCAGATCAGGCCAAAAATGGGGTACTGTTGTCAACCTTGACAGAGTCCAAAAGTGTCTCCAAGTCCTTTTGGGAGACAAATTATTTTCAGCCTATCAACCTCTCTCTCATGGGTGGGATTTGATAAGTCTCTCACTGTTCTATCACTACTTTCACAGAAAGTGCTCATACAAACTACATTCTTTGGTTTGGCCAATTCTAATCATCAATGTTTCGGCCACTGTGCACTCCGGCCTTCTTCATGTGCTAGGAATTTCGAACCAAACCCTTATTACAATCATATATTTTTAATTCTCATCCCTTGCGTAGTAATGCCTCTTTTGAAAGTCACGAGTTATCTTTCTTTACCCTGCAAGTTAATTGTTCACTACTACTGTAGCCTGGTATTGAACTCACAATTCTTTATGTCAAGTCACAGGAACTAACCAATGTGTCCTAAAGTTCAATACCAGGCTACAGCAGTGGTGAACAAGTAACTTGGCTTCCCAATTTCTCATTCGAAGTCGATATCCACTGCATCACAATGCACATCCAAATATATATAGTCAACCGTACACAGATCCGTTTTGCTGTATCACAGCTCATCAGTACAGTTAGACATCCGATTGCTTTTTACCCATACCTCTGAGCTATGGACGCTTGCTAGAAGGAAGCAGATTTTTACCAGGTGATATATCATGTATACACACGCCAATAGCTGAAAGTGTTCTAATTCATTACTGAATGAAGATTGCGTAGATGCTAGAGTAGCTACTGTTTTTTTCAAAATATATATATATATATATATATATATATATATATATATATATCTGAGTGAGTACAGAACAAAGAAAGAATTTTTTCCAACGTCCAAAACATTAATTTAAAACAGTGCTTGATATATAATATATATAGAGCTGTGAATATTTTTTATAAATTATATTTTAGAACATGTACATAATGTTTTATATATATATGTGTCCTCTACAATCATATGGTTGTATTATTATCAATAACCCCAACCAACCTCACACAAACAAGGAACCAAATATAGACAGAGAAGATTTCCATTCTTCTTCATTCCTCCTGAAGAGACATTGGAAACCCAATGTCGAAACAACTATATGATTGTTGAGGACACATATATATAAAAACATTATGTACACATCCTAAAATATAATTTATATATATATATATATATATATATATATATATAGAGAGAGAGAGAGAGTTATATGAATTTATATATATATACTTATGTGAAATTATATATTTATTAGTTCATATATATATATATATATACAGTTTTGTGAATTAATAAATATATATATATATATATGGAAATACACACATGTCTAAAAATATTATTCAGGGGTTAATAAAACAGAGCTCAATGTAGTATGAACAGAGCTATTAATTGTATATATTAATAAATATACATGTTCTTCTACATTGATAGCACAACTCAGTTTTATGCATTATGCAATCATCAGGTGCATATTAAGACATGACCATTGAAGAGATTTGAATTTAAGGTTGCTTGATGTTCATGGGTAGATAACTCTTATAATGTTAGGGTACTATTTTTTTAATTTATCAACTGTAAAACTTAAATAGACAAAACCTACATGGAGATAAAAAAAATATAATTAAAATTTTAAATTAAAAACTATTAATAAAATGCAGTCCTAGGACATAATTCATAATTAATAGTAATATTTGCAGGGAAAAGAAAGAAAGAAAAAAAGAAAGAAAGAACGAGCAAAAGAAAGAAAGAACGAGCGAAAGAAAGAAGAAAAGAAAGAAAGAAAGAAAGAAGGAAAATAAGGGAGTGAAAAAGAAAAAGACAAATGTATCAAAGAATCTCTATCAGTCAAGATCTAAGAATTTAAGCATTTTTTCTCCAATGTGGTTAATTCACTTTTTTTGGTAAGTAGATTAGGGTTATTTCTATGATTTAAGATAAGTTTTTCTAAAAGACAAGTTATATCTATCTCCTTTTTCCGTCATAAGATTTTATTTTAGTGAGAATATTCCAAATAATAATTGGGTTCTTGTTGATGTTTTTTTTTTATACCAGCAATGTAGGATAATATATATATTCTGCATTAAATATACAGAATATATTCTGTAGTAAACGTTATTTAAGGCAAACGTTTTTTAAGGCAAATGTTATTTAAGGCAAACGTTATTTAAGGCAAATGTTAATTAAGGCAAACGTTATTTAAGGCAAACGTTTTTTAAGGCAAACGTTATTTAAGGCAAACGTTATTTAAGGCAAACGTTTTTTTAAGGCAAACGTTTTTTAAGGCAAATGTTATTTAAGGCAAATGTTATTTAAGGCAAATACTATTGAAAACAACACATTTTACAATAATTAATTTTAATGATCAACATTTCCAAATTACAAATAATCCTTCACAAACAAGGAGGAAATTCTATGAATAGTTGTCCAATGTTCACATCAGAAGAAAATTAATTGATGATTTAAGAAAGTCGAAAGCTTGAATCATATTACTTTTGTTTGAGAAGGATTATTCGTAATTTGGAAAAGTCGATCATTAAAATTAATCAACATAAAATGTCTGTAGTTTTCAATATTATCTGCCTTATACATATATATATGTATGCGTATGTGTGTATTAATTATATGTGTGTGTATGTGCATATATATATATATATATTTATATGCACACACATACTCACACAAATTGATATAAAAATATACATATACATTAGAAGAAACCAAGTAATTGATAAAGCGCCAAAGAACATCCCTCCCAATACGAAGTCTGACAAAAAAGAAAAAAATAATAAAAGACAAGATATACACCTACCTAAACAAAAATATAAAGTGCTTGATGCCTCTAGAAATGAAACTAAGCCAGTTATAAACTATATACACATATATGCATATATACACACACATGCATGCGCACACACACGCGCACACACACACACACACACACACACACACAATTAACTAGGAGTATAGCCCAGCATTGCTCGTGTGTAATGAAAGCTTTAAAACTAATCCATGGTCCTGGAGCTCAGACTCTTTGGATGTTGGCACGAAAGACTAAAACGCAATAGTTGTTTCCAATTAAAGCGAAACCGTAGACTGAAAGAAAAATGAATGGATGTAAGTCAAATTTTGATTTCCTGGCATCGATATCAAATAAGTATTTTCATCATAAACTGAATTTTGAAGGCTAAATAAGTCCTCTGAGTAAATGGTATCATGGCTGAGACTAAGAACTACAATTATACCTACTTAGAACCAAACCCGAAGCAAAAACTAAAATTAAAGGGTTGAAAAAATAAATGCAGACATACAGGCAGATAAACAGACACACACACAAACATCTTGCCTTTTATATATATATATTATCAATTTTCTGCACTATTGTAATAACTGCAACCTTGAAACTTCTGAATATCGTTTCTTATGTCTTTGTCTATGAGTATATCATATTTGATTAAAATCGGACCACTCCTTCTATAACCCAATTTTTTCGATTATCGATTTTTGATATTTATCAGGGGTACCTTGACATAAAACCTAGCTAAGAACACTTGCATACGCATATAGTACAACTGTGTAAATTTTAAAGAAAATCGGTCCAGCCGTTTCAAAGTTTATAGGTAACGGACACACACACACACGCATACAAAGTCCCATTTATAAATAAGTTTAGATACAAGTAGAAAATTTGTCATTTTTGTTACTTTCAGCATCCAAACTCAAATTTTTCGTCAACAGATGTGCATACGTGTAGAATGTTGTGTGAATTTGTTCTTTTCGTCATTTTTTTCTTGTTTTCACTCCTTAACTTTTTCCCATTTTTTTTCTCTATTTTCTATCAGTTGTAGCCATTTTGACTTCTGGTTTTCTAGACATTTACTGTTGTGTACATTTTTTTTTTTTAATCATATCACCCCCAGCAAGGCGGTAACGCCACTGATGTGCAGGGGGCTACATAAGAGTGAGAAGATTATAAAAGAGAAAACCGGAAACCGCATCCTAAACAGGAAACAGGGGATGAGCCTCTTCACCTGTTCAATAGGTGTGGGTGGAGTGTGAACCGGGCAATAGTTTAGTCTATCTACCCCAATTGAAAGAAAAAAAAACAAAGTCAGAAGATTAGAAAAGGGAAAAACCAGAAACCACATCCTAAACAGGAAACAAGGGATGAGCCTCTTCACCTGTTCAATAGGTGTGGGTGGAGTGTGAACCGGGCGATAACATATTCTTGAGAACATGATAATCCTTAATGAATATTTGGTGGAAACCAATAAACCTTGTGGACATTACCTCCACCTGTTCTGTCTAGTCACCTGCTAGATAGGATTGTAAAAGGAAGGACACAAACTCTCCCTTTCTCCATTTTACACCTTTCATCCTAGAATACTATAGTAAGAAAGATGGGAGATATTAATGACTTGAAAAAATATAAGCATACATTATTGCTAACTCTATAAATGGTTTTCTTATTCTTTTCAGTATACACTAGTATATATATATATATTTTTTTTAATCATTTCACCCCAAGCAAGGCATTCCACTGCCACTATTGCGCATGGGGCTACATAGGGGAAGGTAAAGAGAAGGAGTGGTTAGACATAGTGAATGTCAGGAGGGAGGTGACAGATGAGTAAGGATACCGAGGATGAGGGTTGGGCAGATGGGAAGAGTGCTTGATAGAATGGGAGCAGGTTAGTGTGTTAAGAGGTGTCTATTGACCTTACATTTAAACTCCTGGAGATTGTAGCCGTTGGGGAAGCAATCATGTGGAAGGGAATTCCACAGTCGGGAAGTGCGAAGAAAGAAACTGTTGGAGTAGAAGTTGCGTTTGCATTTTATCAGTTTCACTGTAAAAGGGTGGGATCTAGTTGCTAATCTAGTATCTCATTCAAATTCATATTTAGGGGGCACCAGTGATCTAAGTTCATCGGAGCAGAAGCCGTGAAAGAAATCTTTGAATAATTATTCTTTGAATAATGTTACTGGTTAATAATAAAATAAAAACGTGTATAACTCAATATGTATACAAATTAAATGAAGACAGATCTGTAACAATAACATATCTGCGGATGACTATTTACACTCTCACACCCTAATTGAGCACTCTGGAAGAATAGTAGACTTAGAAAAACAGTAGCTACTCTAGCATGTACGCATCACTCATTCAGTAATGAATTAGAGCACTCTGGCTATTGGGCGTGTATAATGATAATACACACACTAAAAAGTCTGCCTCCTTCTACTGAGCGCTCGTAGTTCAGAAGTAGAATTGCCGACTGACGCCAATTCGGTTGGGTTTCAATCCTGGGTAAAAAGCAATCGGATGTCTAACTATACTGATGAGCTGTGATACTGTGAAACATCTGTCTGCGGATGACTGTATATATATATATATACATATATATGTCATTGTATATATACTGTATACTGTGCGTGTATATATATATATATATATATATATATATATATATTAGCCATCCACATGCAAGCCTGTTTCACTGTGTCACAGCTATCAGTGAGGCTAGACACATACACTTGCTTCTGGCCAGGATTGAAACTTGACTGATTTGGTGCCAGTCAGAGTCGCTACCTCCAATGCCATAAGTGCATGGAATCAGAGAAGGGAAATTTTAACACGTTGTATATAAGCAGTGTATATACACGCCAGTCACTGAAAGAACTTGATTGAATTCTGAAGAGTAATGCATATATTGCAGAAGTGGAAACTGTTTTTAAAATTTTCTTCTCTAGAGAGCTAAGTTGTAACAAGAGCATAACATATTAGTCATCCACATACGAGCCTGTTTTGCTGTATCACAGCTCATCAGTGTGGCTAGACACATCCATTTGCTTCTGGTCGAGATTGAAACTCGACTGATTTGGTGTCAATAGGAGTCACTACTCCCTAAGCCATAGACGCATGGAATCAGAGAAAGGAAATTTTAATGTGTTGTATATAAGCAGTGTATCATATATATATATATATATATATATATATATGTACTAGCAGTATAGCCCAGTGTTGCTCGGGTGTAATGAAAGCTTTAAAACTAATCCATGGTCCTGGAGATCAGACTTTTTGGACGTTGGCACGAAAGACTAAAAAGCAATAGTTGTTTCCAGTTAAAGCGAAACCAT
Source organism: Ascarosepion bandense (assembly GCA_037127315.1). Classification (NCBI taxonomy): domain Eukaryota; kingdom Metazoa; phylum Mollusca; class Cephalopoda; order Sepiida; family Sepiidae; genus Ascarosepion; species Ascarosepion bandense. The sequence goes on from JBBBDQ010000810.1 coordinate 201,711, forward strand.
AGACTGAAAGAAAAATGAATGGATATATGTCAAATTTTGATTTCCTGGTTTCGATATCAAATTTTCTGCACTATTGTAAGAACTGCAACCTTGAAATTTGTGAATATTGTTTCTTATGTCTTTGTCTATGAATGTATCAAATTGGATTAAAATCAGACCACTCCTTCTATAACCCGATTTTTTCGATTATCGATTTTCAATATTTATTGGGGGTACCTCGACACAAAACCTAGCTAAGAACACTTGCAGATGCTTATAGTACAACTGTGTAAATTTTCAAGAAAATCGGTTCAGCCATTTCGGAGTCTATAGGTAATGCACACACACACACACAGACACAGACACACAGAGACACACACACACAGACAAAGTTCCATTTATAAATAAGTTTAGATTTAGATTAGATTAGATATAAGTAGAGAAAATTAAGTTGGTTATGCTTTCATGCTTTCGACCTTTTCAATTTTGTCAGGTGGTTTGTTCCGTAAACAAATTGCCTGATGAAATTGCAAAGGTCGAAACCTTTTCAGTTTTGTCAGGTGGTTTGTTCCATAAACAGCAGCTTCTTTTCTCTCACTTCTCGCTTGTGAAACTCCTTTTCTATATACTTGCTTTCCTGATGGCTACAACCTCCAGGAATTTAAATGCAATGTCAATTCCCATCTCTTATCCACTTAACTCCACGTTTTTCTACATCACCTCATATATCTTATTTTTTCCTTATCTCTCTACTTTTGCAACTGTCTTCACACCTGTGTTCCCATCCTTCTCTTGTCCTTGCTTGTGGGGAAATGATTAAAAAAAAAGTAGTTGTAGATTTTCGTTTTAGGACCCGAAGGCCTTTTTACCCCTTCAAATCTTTCCAAAACATTCTTATTTCCATGCAAATGTATATGCTGAACTAAGATCAATAATTGTTTATAGGAGAAACCTACCTTTTTTCATGTTATCAACCAGAAATAAATCTGACTATATCTCACCCCTTACCACCGTTCTCATATCAGATTAACCGCTGAATGACTTGAGGCATAGGATACTGAATTTGTTCTATTTACTCCCTTTTTAGCAATTACTCCATGATTTGTTGGGTTTCGGAACTCATTTTCCGCGTATTAATCGCAAAATGGAAATAAAAAAACCGAAAAATCGGAAATCTACGCGTGAAGTCTGCAGCGAATAACATTTTCTAACCATGATTAGGGGGTGAGATGAACAGCGACAAGAAGTTCCATATTTTTCTTCTCGATAAAATGAAAAAGGTAGGTTTCTTCAATAAACCATTATCGATTTGAGTTCAGCATATACATTTGAACGGAAATAGGGATGTTTTGGAAAGATTTGAAGGGGTAAAGGCCTTCGGGTCCTAAAACAAATATTTACCAAAGTATTTAGTTGCTTGTGCAGCACAAAGCACACTCTCTCCATCAAAAAAACATAGCCCATACAGGTGCAACAAGTTTCACACATTAAGTTCTTGTGATGATCACATGTTATACGATCATGGAATTTGACCTCTCTAGGGTCTTAAATATATTGGGTATATATATACTCCTTTTCTTATGTATATATAAGTGCTCAGCATTAAATATTTTGAAAGCGTATTTTAATACACAAATATTTTCTTAATTTACTCATTTACAGAAAGTTTCATTCATAGCAATATTAGAATTTGTTTCTATCCAGAAAAATGTTTTTGAAAAATTGCTCTGCATTAAGCAGAGTATAAATAAATAAAAAAGAACATATATATATATATATATATATATATATATATATATATATATATATATATTTAGTGTATCGAGGCAGCAAGTAATTTTCTAAACATATGCTGTTAAATATAAGAGACAATGAATGTCTATTATGTTTAATTATGAGCCGTTCTAAACGTCATATTTTGGCTTTAATTTCAGTTGAAAATAAAGACAAAAATTCTCCAACATTTGGATAATTATTTATTGATTTTCTTCTAAGCTTTTGGCTCACATGAGCCATCTTCAGAGAGGTTGTTTAGACTGAAATATTATAACATCCACCATCACAGACAATTTTATTTTGTGTTGACATAAAACTCCGCTTGGCAACGGCAATAGTTACCAAAAATAATAAACACAGTTCTTAAATTTACGATGCGGTTTTATGACGACGTCACACCGCGTGATAGCGCGAAATGACAACAAAACCATGTAGTCAAATGCAATGTAATATGTTATTTCCGGTTTTAAAGTTGATTATATATTTCTATGTTTCGAGATAGATTCTCTTCATCAGGCAAAAAGTTTGCTGTTTATGTATGTGGGAAGATATAAAATTTATATGTTTGTAAAATCTTCCCACATACATAATTAACAAATCAAAGGGTTTTGTATTTCAATGTAAATCATTGGCACAACCAACATCCAACATTGCCTGATAAAGAGAATCTATCTCTGTGTCACAATGTACAATTAATTCATAATTATATGATTATATTAAGCTCTATAGTATTTATTTTATTGAGCACTGTTTATAATAAAATAAATGCCGGGGTACTCAAAATAGTAAAACCTCGAGTCCTCTTGCCTGCCCTATATATCTATATATATATATATATATGTACATGTATGTACATGAATAGAATAAGTAAAGAACAAATAGTAAAAGTGTCTTTAATCTTACATGTTTCACTTTAAAAAGCTTTTTCAGAGACTTCTTAAAAATGAATTGTTTAAAAATATATATATATTAGTCATAATATTTATTTATAGTATTAATATCTATTTATTAGTAATAAATATATATATATATTTATTAAAGACTAATGATTTAAAAATATATATATTAGTCATCCATATACAAGCCTGTTTTGCTGCATCACAGCTCATCAGCGTTGCTAGACATCCACTCGACTGATTTGGTGTCAGTTGGAGTGCATACCCCATAGGCTATCGGCGCATGGAATGAAAGAGAAGGAAATTTCAGCATGTTATATATATGAGGAGTATACGCACACCAGTCACTGAAAGAACTCAATTCATTACTGAAGAGTAATGCGTAAATCACAGAAGTGGTAACTGTTTTTAAGAATTTTCTTCCCTAGAGAGCTCAACATTCATGAGAGAATAATTTTTAGTCATCAAATACAAGCCTATTTCACTGTATCACAGCTCATCAGTGTTGCTAGACATTCACTAGCTTCCAGCCAGGAAAAAATATATATAAGAATATATAGAAAAATAGTAGACTTTGATAAACAGTAGCTAATCTGTCATGTATGCATCGCTCATTCAGTGAAATGAATTAGAGCACTCTAGCTATTGGGCGTGTATAATGATATGCGCTAAAAAGTTTGCCTACTTCCACCGAACGCCCATAGCCCAGGGGTAGAGTCACTGACTGATGCCATTTCGGTCGGGTTTCAATCCTGGGTAAAAAAGCAATCAGACTCTAACCATACTGATGAGCTGTGATACGGCGAAACAGATCTGTCTGCAGATGACAATATTTATGCTCTCACACCCTGATTGAGCACTCTGGAAAAATAGTAGACTTTGATAAACAGTAGCTACTCTGGCATGTACACATCGCTAAGTTCAGTGAAATGAATTAGAGTGCTCTAGCTATTGGGCACATATAATGATATGCGCTAAAAAGTCTGCCTACTTCCACCGAACACCCATAGCCCAAGGGTAGAGTCACCGACTGATGCCATTTCGGTCAGGTTTCAATCCTGGGTAAAAAAGCAATCGGAGTCTGACCGTACTGATGAGCTGTGATACGGTGAAACAGATCTGTCTGCAGATGACAATAAGAATATTATATATATATATATATAATCCAAGTAAAGAGGTTTTACAATTTTGAGTTCTCTGGCATTTTTTTTTTAAATTGCTCAATACAATAAATATTGTAGAGCTTAATATAATTATATAATTAAATTTGTTATACGATTAAACATTAAAGATACATTGCGACATGAAAATTTTTATGTTTCAAGATTTCTAATATAAGATGCTAGTTGTGAAAATGATTTTCATTTGAATAAGTATATATATATATATATATATATATATAGCTATTATTATAATAATAGCATTCTTTGTTCAATCCACCATCATCAGGTAGTGTTCTGTATTCAGTTCATCATCATCATCCAGCAGTGAAATGTATTATAAAAATAATAATAATAACATATCTATAAATGCTCTACGTCTGTTTTGAGCACATTTTATAAAAAATGAATATTAAACTGTGGAATAAATATCCATTAGTTTAAACCACTTGTAGTAGAAAGAAACTCATGGAGAGCGTGGCAGCAGAGAGTCCTCAGAAGAGAAGCCCCCGTCAAGCAAGTGTTTCGGCCCTTATCTCCTGACACTCTAGGGGGGTTGGGCCACACCCGGTTCATGACTCCGGATGTCCCTCTGCTGCCTTTTTTTTTTTTTTTTTTTTTTTTTTTTTTGGACGAGCCACGGATGAGATCTGTGCCCTTCTGGATATGCTCATTTTCACTCAAAGACTCCCGCACTAACCACTTAGCCAAAGGTACACCTGATATTCGTAGGAAAGTTAAGCCTTATGGAGTTCACTTTTATTCCTCCTTGACCAGATCCAGCTTGAACATCTCTCTGCCGCTTCTGCCATTGCTTTCAGAGCTCTGGTTTTTTTTATTATATTATATTATATTATATATATTATATTATATATAATATCAGAAAAATTCTGAATTCTACATACGTTGAATAGCCATTTCAGTGAAAAAATTCTCGCTTCTTCAGTAATGATCAAAACCAAAACTTTATTAATCCCTTAATAAATTAAAAATTATGTTTTTGATCATTGCTGAAGAGGCGAGAATTTTCTCACTGAAATAACTATTCAATGTATGTAGAATTCGGAATTTTTTGTTATATAATGTACATATTTGGCTCTGTAAATCGATAATACTATTTACATTGAGCCCTCCACCTGGATCATTTTTAATATTAATAATATTAATAATAATAGTATCTGCTTTTTGGGAGTTTACCTATATGCTTTTCCTTTTTGGGGGGGATTTAAAAATGATAATATACATGCTAAAAAGTCTGCCTTCTTCTACCAAACACCCATAGCCCAGAGGTAGAATCACTGACTGACGCCAATTTGGCCGGGTTTCAATCCTGGGTTAAAAAGCAATCGGAGTCTAACCATACTGATGAGCTGTAATGCAGCAAAACAGATCTGTCTGTGAATGACTATATATATATATATATATATATATATATATATATATATTAATCCCCAAAAAAGGTAAAGCATAAAGGTAAAATCCCAAAAACCAGATCCTATTAATATTTTATATATATAATATTCTTTCTTATTTTCTTATCAACAGCCTGCTTCATGCATAGCAATTCATAGATAGATAGATAGATAGATGTTCTAAAACCATGGTGCGCAAATATTGAATAAAATGTAAGGTTAAATTCATTGTAAATTCATCTCTCCTATGGAAGTCAAAATAAATTTTCGTCTTTTTATAATCATTTCCCACCAAGCAAGGCAGTACTGCTACTGGTGCATAGGGGGATACATAAGAGGATAGCAAAGCAAAAGAGGACCCAATTACAGGGGGTGGCAGAGAATGGTTAAGAGACGGATGGGAATACTGGTGTGAAGATAGATGCATGAGAGTAGAGTGAAAAGGGAGAACAAGAGACAGAGGGTGTTGGGGGGGAGGATAAGAGAAGGATGGGAGTCAAGGGAATAAGAGATGGCAATTGACATTGCATTGCTCATATGATGTAATTTCTTAAATGATATTTAATCAGAAAATGCAAAGATCTCTTGCTTTTGGGGCCCCTAAGGTAATTTATTTTGATTTATGATTCCCACTTATCCTTAGAGATTCCAAGTCATTTTTCTCACACACAGATTTGCCTTTCTTTCATTATATATACCTGTCACCTTTCTGATCAGAGTACAATTAAACAACATTTCTCAGAAAAACATAACCATGTAGGTAATATCAGACAGATTTTAGTCAACAATACAATAATTCTGACTCATACACACAGTAAAAACAACCTTCAGATATTGGAGGCCATCTACATTAAATCCAAACAACCCACACTTAATAAAATCATGTTTAAATCTGGTCATAACACATTACATTTGAATATATGGTTCTGTTATCATTTCGAGCTCAGAAAACCGCATTTCAAATTTGCGAACTGTGTTTGCTATTTTTGGTAACTGTTGCTTAGCGGAGTTTTATGCTAACACAAGATAAAATCATCTTTGATGGTGGATGTTTTTTCTTTTTCACCTGAAATTAAAGTCAAAATACGATGTTTAGAATGGTTCATGATTAAACATAATAGACATTCATTGTCTCTTATATTTAACAGTATATGTTTAGAAAATTATCTGCTGCCTCGATACACTAAATATATATATATATATATATATATATATATATATATACTAGCAGTATAGCCGGCATTGCTTGGGTGTAATAAAAGCTTTAAAACTAATCCATGGTCCTGGAGGTCAGATTGTTTGGACATTGGCACAAAAGACTAAAAAGCAATAGTCGTTTCCAGTTAAAGCGAAACTGTAGACTGAAAGAAAAATGAATGAATGTAAGTCAAATTTTGATTTCCTGGTATCAATATCAAATAAGTTTTTTTCGTCGTAAACTGAATTTTGAAGGCTAAATAAGTCCTCTGAGTAAATGGTATCATGGCTGAGACTAAGAACTACAATTATACCTACTTAGAGCCAAACCCGAAGCAAAAACTAAAATAAAAGGGCTGAAAAAATACATACAGGCAGATAAACAGACACAAATGCAAACAACTTGCCTTTTATATATATATATTATCGATTTTCTGCACTATTGTAAGAACTGCAACCTTGAAACTTCTGAATATCATTTCTTATGTCTTTGTCTATGAGTGTATCAAATTTGATTCAAATTGAACTACTCCTTCTATAACCCGATTTTTTCGATATTGATTTTCGATATATATCTAAGCAGGCAATTTTTCTTGTCAGAATCCATCTTGCAAATTTATAAATTTACCATTCACCCATGCATTGAATGTTACTGCCATATCTGTTCTTGTGCTCCAACTATATACATTGAGATTCTTGACAAAATTCAGAGAGGATCTGCAAAGCAATCAATCCTGACTTGGCATCTCAACGTCGGTCACTTTCTCACCGACTTGATGTGGCTTCCCTTTGTCTTTTCTACAAATATTTTCATGTTCTGATGAGCTTTTCTCCTTGCTTCCTTGACTGCCTGAGTTTAAATGCACTACTAGATTGGCAACTAGGTCTCACCATTTTACTGTTGAACTAGCTGGATGATGCAACCATCAGTTCTATTCTAATGGTATCTTTGCTTGCACTGCACACGCCAGGGATATTCATTGGGTTGTTTTGTATGGTTGATTAGTATCATTTACTTTTCAGTGTTGCATCAAGGACGTTTAATGATTTTAAATTAATGTTGCTTATTACTTTTAGGTTTAGACTTTTGAATTCTCTATGGATTAGTTTTCTAATTTTATCCGTTTAAAATGTCCATCATCTCTATATAACCCTATGCCATATGTGTTAATGTCATAGTGTGTGGTGAGATTAGATAGAGCAAATAAACCAATAAGATCGGAAAAGTTCTTCTCGGAGTCTAATGCACACATTGTAATATCAAATTGATTACCAGAATTATTTTTTATCCATTGTTCTTGGTTGTGGATAAGAACAGATGTCTTAGTGGCCATTATAATATTTTATTCGTCCTTAGTTAAGTCTGAATAATTTGTGATGAATTCCGGTGCCAAAAGTGAAAAGATCCTTGGAAATTGATGGGTAATAATCACCAAATGTCAAATTGGATTAAAGAACAGTTGTTTTTATCCTTTATATTGCAAAACCAATTTATGACATCAGTTGTATTTGACCACTGGAGTAATCCAAGGTTCTGTTTGATTTGGTTATTAATCCGTTCTGGAATAATTTTACTGATTTTATGAATTTCTTGACTGGTGAGATTGATAATTCTAGTGGGTAGATTTGTCTCAAAATTAGGTATATGGTCTTTTAAAGTTATGTAAGTTTCTTTGTGGTGCAGTGGTTATCAGCTTCGAATAAGAAATCAAGGAATTGAGTTCAAGCTCCAGTTGAATTCCTTGCATTCACTTACGCACAAATACCCTTGGGAAAGGTAATAATCCAGTTATGGGTTAAATAACAGGAGAGATTGGGTTCTATAGCCTTGGGTGGCAATCAGTCTACCGCAGAAAATAATGGCAACCTACTGTGGGATAATAATTTGCCCAGTCAGTCATGTCTTTTTTGAGACATGATCATCCAAAGCATGTTTCACATATGGCACTTAACTAACCGACTGAATATAATAGTTGAAAACATGATTAAGGCTTCTACTGGGCATAAAGTGGAGGATCAGTTTTATATTGTTCTGAAGTCATAAACTGATCCCCCACTAATTAATACTTAATAATATAATACATCTTTTCTGCCTCTATCTATGAGTCAAATAACAGGACAGATTGGGTTCTATAGCCTTGGCTGGCAACCAGTCTACTGCAGAAAATAATGGTAACCTACTGCGGGATAATCTTCTTTCCAGTCAGTCATGTCTCTTTCGAGACATGATCGCCCAAGCGTGTATCACATATGGCACTTAACTAACTGAAGCTTCTTTTGTAAAGTTTCTCAGTAATAGTTTTGCTTGTAGCATTTATTTTATCAACTAAATTAACTAAATTATTATTTGCCTTTTAATAAATTTTTGTTAAACTTTTTTTTTAATTAACATTGTATAATGTTTAGTTTTTTTTTTTTGTTTTTTTTTAATCATCTCACCCCAAGCAAGGCATTCCACTGCCACTATTGCGCATGGGGCTACATAGGGGAAGGTAAAGAGAAGGAGTGGTTAGACATAGGGAATGTCAGGAGGAAGGTGACAGATGAGTAAGGATACCGAGGATGAGGGTTGGGCAGATGGGAAGAGTGTTTGATAGAATGGGAGCAGGTTAGTGTGTTAGGAGGTGTCTATTGACCTTACATTTGAACTCCTGGAGATTGGGAAGCAATCGTTTGGAAGAGAATTCCACAGTCGGGAAGTGCGAGGAAAGAAACTGTTGGAGTAGAAGTTACGGCTGCATTTTATCGGTTAGTGGTAATTTTAGAGAAATTAGATGTTTTGTCAGACTTAACAAACACTTTAATGTTTTTATGTTTGAAATAAAATGGTCAAGGTGTCTTCAGAAATTATTCTTCTTTTTCTTAAAAGCAGTGTGGTTGATTATTTTAAATAAATCGTTTTCAAAACCAGATAATCTTTCATTTACTGGTGCAGTTTTTATGCTTTTGAATACATAAGATTTGGGTTCTTCAGAATGTTTATAAATATGAAGAAAGAAATTAGCTTTCCATCTCGTCCTTCTAATTAAAACCTTGGTTTTATGGACAAGTTTCACAAAATATTCTCATTTGTTTGGGTTGGGAATGTTTTTGAGAGAGATTCAGACATTTGTTTTGTCCATTCTTAGTATAAGAAATAAAATTAAAAAGAAATGTAGATAGTGCCCTACCAATGTATTGTATTGAGCACACTTTGTAAAAGTAAATACATGAACAGTTGGTTTTAATCTACAGTTATTTCACTTCCTTGTAATATATATATATATATATATATATATATAGTCTGGGTTGTGTAGCAATCAGTCTAACCCTACTGATGAGCTGTGATACAGCGAAACAGATCTGTCTGCAGATGACATATATATATATATATATATATATATATATAGTTTAATATTTAGTTTTTGGTCATAATAGGGTTAGACCAGTACACATTTGTATTAAAAAGTGTTCGATACAATTATATTGTAGGATTTTTGAATATTTTTAATTTATGTTTTACTCACGAGTGAGTTGCATGCGTTTCAGCAATCTTTCAGGTGAAATGCATGAAACTCAGAGTCATGAGGAAAACATAGCATAATATATATATTTATTACAGTATTTACATTATTCGGACTAATATCCTCATCTTTGTTGCTATTTGTATGACGTTTCGGCCATTGTACGCTCCAGCCTTCTTCAGGCACTAAGAATTTTGAACTGAACCCTTTATTATAATCACTGGGGTATATGGTTATCATTCCTTGTGTAGTAGTACCTCTTTTGGTAGTAATGAGTTATCTCCCTCTAACCCTGTAAGTTACTTGTTCACCACTGCTGTAGCCTGGTATTGAATGCACAACTCTTTTGGGTCAAGTCACAGGAACTAACCAACATCTATATCCACTGGGCCATGAGTCCTTAAGTTCATCAGTATGGTTAGACATTCGATTACTCCCAGCCAGAATTGAAACCCAACCGATTTAACATTATGATTCTACCTCTAAGCTATCAGTACACAGTAGAGGAATGTCAAAAATTATCTGCATGCACAGTTATATGTTATGGTGAAAGAGCAGATAATACAGCCTCTACAGGTGTGACATACCTTCTCAATCAGTCTTTGTTTGCTTGCTTTATGTTTGTCAACACCACAAAGTTATAAACACCATTTCACTCAATCACCTTGACCGATTCTCTTCCTTGCTGTAACATTTTCTCTCCACCACAACATTTTCTACCTCCCCTTTTATTTGTACCCCATTTAAATCTTTCTTGGACATGGTGAACAATAAAAATATCACGAAATTAATCTTAAATCAATGCATCTGATAATGTACGAGTATTTTGTTTTGAAAATATCATTAATAATGTCACCAGATTACTGTGAGGCTTTCAAAAAATATCACTATTTTTATATATGTATGTGTATGCTGTGTGTTTGTATATATATATATATATATATATATAAATGTATGTATGTATGTATGTGTGTGTGTGTATGTGCATATATATATATATATATATATATATATATATTGTGTGTATATGTATATATATGTATTAGTGTATGTTTATATATCTCTACATATGTGTGTATGTTGTCCATTTGTGTATATGTATATATATATATCTGTATATATATTTGTGCTTGTATATATATGTGTGTGTGTATATATATATATATATATATATATGTGTGTGTGCATGTATGTGCATATATGTGTTTGTATATATATATATATATATATATTGTGTGTGTAATATGTACGTATGTGTGTTTGTGTATATATATGTATTAGTGTATGTTTATATATCTCTACATATGTGTGTATGTTGTGTATATGTGTATATATTTGTGTGTGCTTGTATATATATGTGTGTTTGTATGTGTGTTTATGTATATGTATATATTTGTATGAGTGTGTTTGTGTATCAATACATATGTGTGTCTGTATGTGTGTGTAGGCATGTGGTAGAATGGTTAGAAGATTTGTTTTCCGACTGTGGGACACAGGTTCAAATCTCACTATGGTCAATTTACTAAGGGGACTTCTTAATGTTATCAACCTAGATAGCAATCCCAGGGTGCACCACACTTGGAAAGTGCACGCAGATATTCAACATATTGACCTAAGCCTTGTGAGTGAAATTGGGTAGACGGCTCACTTTGAGGAGTCATCGATAGTTGTGCTAGCTCTATGTCACGTGTCATCATGACCAAGGGTTTGAGCGTCCTTGTCTTGTTCAGACTGTTGTTAACACTAGATAACATGCTCTCTCCCAGAAACTGTAACTAAGGTCCACTCAGCATAAATGCAGTATAAACCAAAGGTGGGCTCTGTGGGTGTTGAACAAACAAGTGTGCCGAGCAGGCATCTGCAATAGGATTAGCTAGCCACCCTGGTAGATGGGTATCCTCGAGTATGAGTGACTAGCCACTATTATATATATATATATATATGGATATATATATATAATATATATATATATATATGTGGATATATATTATATATATATTCTATCCTATGTGGATAGGAGTCACAGGTTCAAATCCTGTTGAATGACATACATTTTCATAACAAAAATTTATCATAAATAATCAGGCCGGTAGAAATAAATGTATAATACTGTTTGATTATAAACAGAATATCTACTTAAATACGAGTATCACCCAAAAATAATGTTCAAACAAATCATTTCAAATTGTCGGTTTGTTTATAACCATTTTGCTAATCTGCGTTAATTTCCGTAACATGTTTACATTTGTTGACATTATGATACATTTCAGAGCAGAGATGGTTATTACGATGAATTTGAAAATTGTGTTATAGGTTTAATTTGACTTTGTTTAGACTGATCATCATTCGTGGTCGAGAGGTCTAAGACACACCAGATCACATGGTGGCTTCCCCTATGTGAATAGGGGTCACAGGTTTGAATCCTGCCAAAAGACACACATTTTTGGAACAAAAATTTATCGTAAATAATCAGGTCAGTAGAAATAAATATATCATACTATTTGATTATAAACAGAATATCTACTTAAATACAAGTATCGATCAAAATTAATGTTCAAATACATGATTTCATCTATACATATGAATGTATTTGTGTGTGTGCATGTAGATGTATATGTGTGTCAGTGTGTTTGTGTGTGTGTGTGTGTACATGATTGCTGTCAACAAAGTAATGATTATGACCATTGCTAATAAGTTAAATTCATTTAATTCATTATTTCTTGTGAGAACATCAATGCCTCTAGAAGCAATGCAATTGACTGCAGTGCTTATTCAGTGTATTTGTGTGCTTATATATGACTAGCAGGATAGCCCGGCGTTGCTCAGGTGTAATGAAAGCTTTAAAACTAATCCATGGTCCTGGAGCTCAGACTCTTTGAATGTTGGCATGAAAGACTAAAAAGCAATAGTTGTTTCCAGTTAAAGCGAAACCGTAGACTGAAAGAAAAATGAATGGATGTAAGTCAAATTTTGATTTCCTGGTATCGACATCAAAAAGTATTTTCGTCATAAACTGAATTTTGAAGGCTAAATAAGTCCTCTGAGTAAATGATATCATGGCTGAGACTAAGAACTATGATTATACCTACTTAGAGCCAAAGCAAAATCTAAAATAAAAGGGCTGAAAAATATACTGACATACAGGCAGATAAACAGGCAGATAAACAGACACACACACAAACATCTTGTCTTTTATATATATATATTATTGATTTTCTGCACTATTGTAAGAACTGCAACCTTGAAACTTCTGAATATTGTTTCTTATGTCTTTGTCTATGAGCACATCAAATTTGATTAAAATCGGACCACTCCTTCTATAACCCGATATTTTTGATTATTTATCGAGGGTACCTCAACACAACACCTAGCTAAGAACACTCGCAGACGCTTATAGTACAACTGTGCAAATTTTCAAGAAAATTGGTTCAGCCATTTCGGAATCTATAGGTAACGGGCACACACACACAGGCACATACACACACAAAGACAAAACATTATGGGAAAATAAATTTAACTCATCTATATATATACAAGAACAATTTAAGTCAGACACATTATTTCATGGTAAATCGGAAGTATAGGCCTATTTCAGGCAAACCATCATCAGCTTCCGTCTTTATTGTACAGAAGATTTTACACAAACTAAATTCACAAAGGCCTAAAAAAAACGGAATAAAAACAAAAATCGCTCTCTTAAAAGAGAAAATTAAGAAAAAATACATCATTACATCAGTTTGGCAAATATACACGCATATTCATACATAAGCATATATATCTACACAACGTATAATCAAAGAGCATGCGTAAGAGCGGATGTCAACTTAAATCTCAAGATACATTCAGCAAGTCAGTTAGACTGCTGACCCGTAGGTTTGAAACATAAAGGAAGGGGGTTAAGTGAGAGAGAGAGAGAGAGAGAGAGAGAGAGAGAGAGATAGCGTTAAAAGGAAAGGGTAAGTATCTTAAAGTGTAAATGAAAAGGGAAAAAAAAGAAAGCAGAGAGGAATAAATTTGAATTAGATAAAACAGATGATAGGAGAAAATGAAAAAAAAAAAAATATATATATATATATATAAAGGTTGTATTTAAGCAGCAACAATTCCTGCAGACAAGTTTTTCTAATCCAGCGAATTAAGCACGAGACTCGTGACCTATTAGGGTTTTAAGGATGCCACATATTTCTGCAGCCATGGCAGAAGTGGTGAGAAAGATGACCTGATAGAACCTAACATTCTCCAGGCTTGTCTTGAATTCAGAGATTTTCCTTCTCCTAGACCAGTCACCAAGTAAGGTTATAGAACGCAGTCTGTCCTGCTATTTTACCCATAGCTGGAGTGAGAAATGTTGGATATATGCCTTTCCCAAGTATATTAGCACATAAGGAAATGCAATGAACTTGTCTCCATTTCCTCAATAGGAGCCCCAATACATTTTTCCACTATGCCTGTTGACTACAATCTACAAAAATTTAAATGCTACATTAATCATCGTCTACTGCAGGAGTTGGCAACCTTTTGGAAAGTGAGGGCCAAAATGTTATGTAGAGTCATGGAGGAGGGCCAAACAGCTATGGCTCCAGTGTCATGGAGAAGAACTATGTTATTAAATATATGAATAAATTTTCTATGTGTTTGAAGAAAGCAAGGATTCAATATAATTTCATATCTGACGAGAATTTTGTTAAAAAAATATTAATTCTTAAAAATAGATGTTTCATAAATCAGTATTGAAAAAAACATTCCATTAAAATCGATTGAAAACACTATTTTATATTCATTTAAAAGTGACTGCTCATGAAAGCAATTTCACAGAAAAAATGATAGTGAGGCCGTATGCTAATTTTGGCGATCCCTACAAATATAAAATAAAATTAAAACACATTCTCGAGGTAAAAAGAAATATTTTTTTTAAAATTTCGACGCAATATATTTAGACTATCAACTGTCACTTTTGTTTGGTTTATCTATATTCATATCGTGTCCTGAGTGAGGTTGCAGGCCGGACAAGATTCACTTGAAGGCCGGATGTGGCCCATGGGCCAGGGGTTAACAACCGCTGATCTACTGTCTCCTTGGATATTGTTCTTTTATTTCATTTTCTCCTCGGAAACTTTAATCAGGTTCCTTCACTCCCAGTAAAACCTTGCATCTTAGTGGCTTTATCATCTTGCTTGAGTTGAAATCCTTAAAACATATCCACCTCAAGGACACATGGTCCAGTGGATATAGACATTGGTTAGTTCCAGTAAATTGACCCAAAAAGTTGTGAGTTCAATACCAGGCTACAGCAGTGGTGAACAAATAACTTAGAAGAGTTAGGTTAAAGGGAGAAACTTATCTCTACCAGAAGTGGCATCACACGTTGAATTGATATATCCCAGTGACTGTAATAAAGGGTTCAGTTCAAAATTCTTAGCACCTAATAAAAATAGGTTGGTTGGTTGGTTGGTTGGTTCATTTAACCAGCATATCCACCTTCATTAGGTCATATAATGCTGAAAATTGTTTTATTTAGTTTATTTGTTTTATTGTTTCTGTTTGTTTATATTTTTTGGGAGGGTTGTTTGTCTTCATTCAAAAAAGGTTTTGTTGGTAACATTTTTCATTCAAAAAAGGTTTTGTTGGTAATATTTTTCATTCAAAAAGTTTTGTTGGTAAATACTTTCATAGCATTTTGGCCCCAGTTTGGGGGTTAACTATTTACCCATAGCTGGGACCCTAACATGTGCTACCACTCTGGGTCAGGGTGGACCTGGGAACAACAGCAATTAAGAGGTGGTTCCATGCTTCTCACAACCTCCCAATTAGAGGCCTTGCTGCTGGATGCAGTTTACCCTCATACCCAGGACCATTGTAAAGTTTGAATCAACTAACAATTAGCCTTGCTGCCGGATGCAGTCTAAGGTCATACCCAGGACCTAATAATAATAAAAATAGCAGTAAAGGGGAGAACAATAGTCTGAATAATGTTAATAGTGTAAATACTACCTCATCTCTGAAGTATAGACAAAGGTGGAAATATTGTGATCATAATAACAAAGATGAGGACAATAGCCTGCATGTAAATAATACAAAAAGAAAGAATCTGAGTCATATTCTACTTGTCAAATTACTTAACAGAACGTTGTAACAATTATGCTTTAAACTTTGATATTTGCTTATTTTTTCCATTAATTTCTTTTAAAGTTGTTATCTTTTAAATCTTAAAATCCAAAGCTGGCTGTTCTAAATTCAATTAAATCCTAAAAAGTAGAAAAATATATTTTTCTTAATTTGAGCAAAATTTAATAGAAAGAAAAAATATTTATTAGGTTGATTTAAAGATATGCTGCCCAGTAAAAAAATAAATAAATAAAATAATTTTTTTTTTTGTTCCAAGACAAATTGATGAAATAATTGTATTTCATTTTTTTTTTTTTTTTTTTTTATCCAACTGTTAGTTGTTAGAAAAACCTATTTTTTTGTCTTTTCTTTATATCTATCTTTCATTGGTTGATTTGATGGCTTAGATGAGATTGAAAGTTGTTCTGATTGGTCCATTTTCACTTGTGTCATCAGCTAAAGATAACTTGATTTCAGTTGCTAGGTAACCTCTAATGAGGAATACTCACTGAATCAAATATATAATTTTGTTTCATAACAACAAGCACGCATTGTGCGTTACTTTTTTTAATTAATTTATCAAACAAATACTTCCATTTTGCGTCTCTGTATTCTTTCTCACATCTGCCTTCAATTGAACTTGAAAAATATATTCCATATTTTATCCCAATTCTTTATAATAAACTATCAACTACATCATTACATCTCTGTAAAAATGGCAGATTTTTCCATTGTCTTTTTAATATTCTGTTTGTGACAAGGCCAAGAAATTAGAACCAGAAAAAGCTAAGAACGGAAAGAAAAGACAAATAAATGAATAATTCCTACAGCCATACGCTTAGCTTGACAAAAGTCAGATCAGACCAAGAATGGGGTCAGTTAAGTGCTATACATGATACATGCTTGGGCGATCATGTCTCGAAAGAGACATGACTGACTGGGTAGAAGATTATCTCACAGTAGGTTGCCATTGCTTTCTGCAGTAGACGGATTGCCAACCAATGCTATAGAACCCAATCTGGCCTGTTATTTGTCTCATAGCTAGACGGGGAAGAAATGTATTATGTTATTAAGTAGTAATTAGTGGGGGATCAGTTTATTACTTCATAACAATAGAAAACTGTTCTCCTATTTTATGCCCAGTAGAAGCCTTAATCATGTTTCCAACTATTATATCCAATCAGTCAATTAAGGGCCATACGTGATACACGCTTGGGTGATCATGTCTTGAAAGAGACATGACTGACTGGGCAGAAGATTATCCCACAGTAGTTTGCCATTGCTTTCTGCAGTAGACTGATTGCCAACCAAGGCTATAGAACCCAATCTGTCCTATTATTTGACTCAGAGCTAAAAAGGGAAGAGATGTATTATATTATTAATTAGTAATTAGTGGGGGATCAGTTTTATATTGTTATGAAGTAATAAAGTGATCCCCCACTTTATGTTCAGTAGAAGCCTTAATCAGAAGGTCTATCATCCCTCTGTAAAGAATCTCAACTTCACAACAACCATCAAGCAGATACCATAATTATACATCATTGCCTGAATCGAGAAAATAGCCTTGAACATTCCTCAGGCTCAGGCACATGAGTATTAGGACAAGAACTATTTCATCTTTTATGAGGCATATTGACAGAAAATAAACAATTTAATTAAAGTAATTTTATCTGATTTACTCAACAAATGCTTTAACAAGAAAAAATACTTGTTACAAAATAAATTTAATATTTAGTATAATAGACTTTTGCTTTGATCACAGCCTTCATTCTGTCAGGCATCGACATCACAAGCTTCTTCAATGTATCTCATGGTATCTCCTGCCAAGCAGCTTGTATTTATTCCCAAAGTGTGTCTTGCGAAGTAATATTAGATTTATCAATTTTTTTATCAAAAATATCCCATAGATGTTCAATAGGATTGAGATCAGGGCTTTGTGGGGGCCAATTCAAATTCAGAAGCCTTCCTTCCTCTTATTTTTTAGTTAAATAATTTTTACAAAGGTTTGGCTTTTCATCCTGTATGTGAATTTCAGTGAGGTTTTTAGGAAAATCACCCCTGTCCTAATACTTTTGCACACATTCAATAAATAAGATGAATTCTTTGGTATAAGGACTTCTATGAGGGTTATTCAATAAATAAGGTGATTTTTCAGTATAAGGAGTTATAATACAGATAGAATCTTACTTTTTATTTATTTTTCAACATAGTCTCCCAGCAGTGTCACTCATTTTTCCCATCTGTTCACAAGCTTCCGTATACCCTCAGCGTAAAAATCTTTGGACTGATGTCTCGGCCAATCGCTCACAGCACTTTTGACTTCATTGTCACTTTCAAACTTCGTGCCTCTTGTGAATGCTTTAAAGGGACCGAACAGGTGAAAAGTCCAAAGGGGCAAAGTCTGGGCTGTAAGGGGGATGAGGGAGCAGTTTCCAGCCTAGCTTGTTGATGGTCTGCACCGTTTGGGCTGCTGTGTGAGGCCTTGCGTTGTCTTGATGCATATGACTGATGACCCCTGCATTTGTTCAACAGATAGGCTCAAAGTCCTTGCAGTGTCATCCACTATCACCCTTCTGTCAGACTGAATGAGGTCATTGACATTCGATCACCTCAGGAGACCTCACTTCTGTAGGCCTCCCAGGCCTGTCTTCATCCTCAACACTGCTCCGTCCTTCTTTAAACAATTTAGCCTACTTGGAGACATTTTTTGGCTGAAACATGTGGCACCACACACAGTTGACATTCTCCTATGAATTTCAACTGGTTTGCACCCTTCAGCAACCAAAAACTTCATAACCGACCTCTGTTCAATCCTGGAGCATGCTTCTTGGTTGGCCATCTTTGTTAATCCCCAAAACTCTCAAAGTTTTTATTCAATCTGCAAAAAAAATTAAATCCCTTTACGAAAGAAGTAAAGAAAAAAAAAGTAAGCTTCTATCTGTACTAGAAGTTCTTATAACTTAAAATTCACCTTATTTATTGAATGACTCTCGTATATAAAGATCCTCTGATTCTGGTATGTCAATGTTTCAGATGGCAGATTCATTAAGTAGATGTGTCAAGAAGAATCTTAAGAATATTCATGCCATTTTTATCTCAAAGAAAGTCTCCTTTCATGACTTATACGTCTTTTACTAAATCCATGCTATCAAAGAACTGAACAACTCTGTATACTTTGGACCAGGGGTTCCAAAACTTTTTAGAATCCCAACCCACTATTCATGACCACAGGTAATGATGACCCACTCAAAGTTACTGAGCAAAAGCAATTTAACTTTTAATTATTGATATCTATATATATATTTTTTTCATTTCTAGATATTTTTTGTAAGTATATATCTAAACTTTGGTCACAGATTTTTAACTTTTGATTGAAATCGCACAGGCATAAGAGCCGAGGGTGCATTACATCTACATTTAATCAAAGGATAACTAAAAATATAAAACAAAGAACATAGGCATCTATAATTAAAAATTCTGCAATCAACTGATAAAATTAGTACTATTGCTATTGTCAGTTAAGTGCCATATGTAAAACACGCTTGGGCGATCATGTCTCGAAAGAGACATGACTGACTGGGCAGAAGATTATCCCGCAGTAGGTTGCCATTGCTTTCTGTGGTAGACTGGTTGTCAGCAAAAGCTATAGAACCCCATCTGTCCTCTTATTTGACTCTTGGCTAGAGGGGGAAGAGATGTATTATATCATTAAGTAGTAATTAGTGGGGGATCAGTTTATTACTTCATAACGATATAAAACTGATCCCCCACTTTATGCCCAATAGAAGCCTTAATCATGTTTTCAATTATTATATTTAGTCAGTCAGTTAAGTCTCATATGTGATACACGCTTTGGGTGATCATGTCTCAAAAGAGACATGACTGACCAGGCAGAAGATTTTCCTACAGTAGATTGCCATTACTTGCATTAGACTGGTTGCCAGCCAAGGCTATAGAACCCAATTTGTCCTGTTATTTAACCCATAACTGGAAGGAAGAGACAGATTAATACCTTTCCCAAGGGTATTTGCGCGTAAGTGAATACAATGAATTCAGCTAGAATTCGAACTCGGATCCCCGATTTCTCGTTCCGTGCCGATATCCAATAACAATTTTCATTTATTCATACAGTACTATATTGCTATAGTACTGTATGAATAAATGAAAATCATTTTCCTTTTTACAATGACGAATGATTAAGTTGAGAGAATGACCAACCTTGATTCATTAAGCTCGTCAAAACAACATACTGCTTCATACAACAACAGCCTGATAATGAAAGCCTGAGTCTTGAACAATCTAATCAGATGGCATTTAATCAAAACTAATGCATAATTCTAGTATAACTTTTACAACTTACAAACATTCCCCCTTGTGGCTCATCAGTGGGTCATGACCCATAGTTTTGGAAACTCAGATCTGAACTATTCCGAGATTAATTATGACTTCCTAGCTATTCAAATCAGCCATTTCCATGTAATCAGATCCATTAAAATTGCAAAAAAATACTAGGTATATATAAATGCACTTAGGTGACTTCGTTTGTTTTTAATTTTTGACATCTGAGTTTTTTGTTTTTTTTTATAATCATATCGCCCCAAGTAAGGCATTTTACTGCCACTGTTTTGCAGGGGGTTACATAAGAGGTAATTATAAGAAAGAGTGACAGGTTATAGGGGGTGTCAGGAAGTGGTTAAGAGAAGGATGAGAATACTGATGCAAGTGGCGTGGACAGAGAAAAAAGCATGAGAGGGAGGATGAAGGTTTGGGAGATAGGAGATGACTATTGACTTTACATTTGAATTCTTGGAGATTATAGCTGTCGGGGAACCAAGTAAATGGAAGGGAATTCCACAGGCGGGAAGTGCAAGAAAAGAAGCTACTGGAGTAGAATTTGTGTTTACAATTTATTGGTTTCACAGTAAAAGATTGAGACCTAGTTGCTAATCTTGTGACTCAAGTAAATTCATATATAGTGGTCACTAGTGAGCTAAGTTCATCAGAGCAGAAGCCGTGAAAATATTTGTGGAAGAGACACAGGGAAGCCACATTGCGCCAGTGAGAAAGTGACTGTATCTGAGCTGCCAAGTCGGGATCAACCATATTACAGATTCTCTATTGGATTTTGTCAAGGAGCCCCAGGTGGATAGCAGGGGCACCCAACCAGATATGGCAACAGTATTCAATGCACGGGCAGATGGTAGATTTATATATATGCAGGATTGTTTCAGACGGGAAAAACTTCCTGGCCCTACACAGAGAACCGACTTTCTTAGCAGTAGATTAAGCTATGGATTCTATATAGTCATTCCACTTGAGGTCTGTTGTGAGAGTTAACCCGAGGAGGCACAGTGTTTTGCTTCCAGAGTTATTATAAGAAATAAATTTTGATTGTTTCTCTCACTTCAAAATTGTTATTACAGTCAAGAATTTTTTTTTTTTTTTTTTTTTTAATCATATCACCCCAAGCAAGGCGAAAACACCACTGATGCGCAGGGGGCTACGTAAAAGTGAAAAGATTGGAAAAGAGGAAAACCGGAAACCACATCCTAAACAGGAAACAAGGGATGAGCCTCTTCACCTGTTCAATAGACGTGGGTGGAGTGTGAACCGGGCGATAGTTTAGTCTATCTACTCCAATTGAAAAATAAATAAATAAATAAAAATAAAAATAAAAAAATAAATAAAAATAAAATAAAAAAAAGAGTGAAAAGATTGGAAAAGAGAAAAACCAGAAACCATATCCTAAACAGGAAACAAGGGATGAGCCTCTACACCTGTTCAATAGACATGGGTGGAGTGTGAACCGGGCGATAGTTTAGTCTATCTACTCCAATTGAAAAAATAAATAAATAAATAAAAATAAAAATAAAAAATAAATAAAAATAAAATAAAAAAAAGAGTAAAAAGATTGGAAAAGAGAAAAACCGGAAACCACATCCTAAACAGGAAACAAGGGATGAGCCTCTTCACCTGTTCAATAGACGTGGGAATTGCTTCTAAGTTTTTCTGATCATTCATGGATCTATAACTGGTTAGTAAGATATCGAAATTTAATTACCTGTCAACAAAAAATGACAGTGTTATGTCACTCTGGATGATTCAATAGCACAGTGCAGGGTTGGTCAAACCAGATCTCACAAGCCACATACAAATATTTTGGCTGAGGTCCTTTTTTCATCATAGTTAATATAAATAGTCAATAAGAAAAATGTCAAGCGTTATAATTATTTACTGGGTATGAATTGAGACGTTATTGGATTAAAACATAAGTTTAATGTTAATGTCTATACAACAAAAATGTGGGTAAATTTTGTTCATGTCTTGCGTCTCTCAAACATCTAAACTTTATCGTATGTGATTCTTACATTAAGCAAGTTTGGCCACCCTGGTCTTACTATTAGGTGAGTGACCATCTTTTTTTAAATAGTTATATTTTGCCTTATCTAAAACTTGCAGTATAGCCCGGCATTGATGAAAACTTTAAAATTAATCCATGGTCCTGGACATCAGACTCTTTGGACGTTGGCACGAAAGACTAAAAAGCAATAGTTGTTTCCAGTTAAAGCAAATTGATTTCCTGGTATCAATATCAAATAAATTTTTTTCATCGTAAACTGAATTTTGAAGGCTAAATAAGTCCTCTGAGTAAATGGTATCATGGCTGAGACTAAGAACTACAATTATACCTACTTAGAGCCAAACCCGAAGCAAAAACTAAAATAAAAGGGTTGAAAAAATATAGATATATAGGCAGATAAACAGATACACACACAAACATCTTGCCTTTTGTATATATATTATCGATTTTCTGCACTATTGTAAGAACTGCAACCTTGAAACTTCTGAATATCATTTCTTATGTCTTTGTCTATGAGTGTATCAAATTGGATTAAAATTGGAGCACTCCTTCTATAACCTTATTTTTTCGATTATCAATTTTCGATATTTATCGGGGTTATCTCAACACAAAACCTAGCTAAGAACACTCGCAGACGCTTATAGTACAACTGTGTAAATTTTCAAGAAAATCGGTTCAGCTGTTTCGGAGTCTATAGGCAACGGACACACACACACACAGACAATGTTCCATTTATAAATAAGTTTAGATTAGATATACATTTCCCTTTTCTTCAGTTCTACAATCGCTTCACCCCAAGCAAGGCAATGCTGCCACTAGTGTGTCGGGGGCTACATGAGAGGAGAGTGATGAGAGAGGGGAACAGGTTACAGGGCATGTCAAAGAATAGATAACAGAAGGATGGGAATTCTGGTGTGAAGAGAGTTACATGAGAGGGGAGTGAGAAGGGAAAAGAACAAGATACAGTGGGTGTCAGGGAAAGGTGAAGTCAAGGAGATAAGTTGACATTGCATTTAAATGTTTAAACATTAGGAGATTATAGCTATCAGGGAAGCAAGTATACAAAAAAGAGTTCCACAGATGGGATGTGTGAGAAAAAAAGCTGCGAGTGTAGATAATTTAAATTTTGTTTTTTGATTATCTGTGTTATTGATGTAATGAATAGATAATGAATATGTATACACCTTGGTTCCTCGCTGGAATGTGATTAGCTGGTGTCAGCCATAAATAAAGACAAAGACAAGGATGTCCAGAGTGAGTGAGAGAGATCTTTGACAAAGATCTTCCATTAGAGATCTACTACATCTAAAGACTACGACTACATCTCAGGATATTGCATCCAACGGTTAAATCTATGTACTAGACTGACCTATGCAGTTACCTTTGCCTAAACCACTTAACCACCTCGTATTGCTATATATCCCATTCCGGGACATATCTATCTAAATTTAAACTTATTTATAAATGGAACTTTGTCTGTGTGTGCGTGTTCATTACCTATAGAATTTCCAAGAAAATTGGTTCAGCCGTTTCACACTGAACCAATTTTCTTGGAAATTTACACAATTTTACTATAAGTGTTTGCGAGTGTTTTTAGCTAGGTTTTGTGTTGAGGTACACTCGATAAATATTGAAAATCGACAATCAAAAAAATTGGGTTATAGAAGGAGTGGTCCAATTTTAATTAAATTTTAATGTA
This sequence comes from Ascarosepion bandense, assembly GCA_037127315.1. Lineage (NCBI taxonomy): Eukaryota > Metazoa > Mollusca > Cephalopoda > Sepiida > Sepiidae > Ascarosepion > Ascarosepion bandense. Next base: position 225,799 of record JBBBDQ010000810.1, read on the forward strand.
CCTCGACACAAAACCTAGCTAAGAACACTCGCAGATGCTTATAGTACAACTGTGTAAATTTTCAAGAAAATCGGTTTAGCTGTTTCGGAGTCTATAAGTAACAGACACACACACGCACACACAGACAAAGTTCCATTTATAAATCAGTTTAGATTTTCCCTACCAGTTATATTTGCCGTTTATTTTGGTCCTTGTTCCAATTGAAATTCCTCAAGTGATGTGATTCCTATTATTTGGTACAGTCTTTTGTGATTCTGTAGTACTGGTCTATACGATCCTCTGAAGGACATTCCTCTTCAAAACTCAAAGGGTAGAATTGATTTTAAACCATTTTTAATCACTATCCTGAGTAAACAGTTTTATATAGCTGATAGTTTAGTCCAGTGGTTCCCAAGCTTTTTTCTGTTAATTTCCCGTACAAAGAGTTTAATCATCCAGATTTCCCCCTTCATGCATAATTGGAGGGAAGAGATGACTTAATACCCTTCCCAAAGGTATTTGTGCGTAAGTAAATGCAAGGAATTCAACTGGAATTCAAACTCGAACAAACACCCTTGGGAAAGATATTAATCCATCTCTTCCCTCCAGTTATGGGTTAAATAATAGGACAGATTGGGTTCTATAGTCTTGGCTGGCAACCAGTCTACTGCAAAAAGCAATGGCAACCTACTGCAGGATAATCTTCTGCCCAGGCAGTCATGTTTCTTTTGAGACATGATCGTCCAAGCATGTATCACATATGGCACTTAACTGACTGACTGGATATAATAGCTGAAAACATAATTAAGGCTTCTACTGGGCATAAAGTGGGGGATCAGTTTTTATTGTTATGAAGTAATAAACTGATCCCCCACTAATTACAACTTAGTAATATAATGCATCAAATTTAATAAAATTTTGATGAAACCCATTTAAATATTAAATTTAGGTTCAAAATCGTAGTGTTGCAATTTCATTCTGATGATCAGAATGTGTGGTGCAGTGGATATCGGCTCAGAATGAGAAATCAGAGAGCCGAGTTCAAACTCTGAGTTGAATTTGTTGCATTCACTTATGCACAAATACCCTTGGGAAATGTATAATTTTCTGAAACTATACAAATTTTATATGGACAAGATGCAGGGCATAAGCACATTATTACTAAATCATTGTGCCACCAAATAAGGCCTTCATTGTCTTCAAAAGAAAATTATACTAAACAATTTATCTATACTAGCAGAACCCATGGAATTTCCACAGAAGGATAATTATGATTTCCTGGAAAAATTTTACTTTGTCATACTACAAATGATAGTAACGTCTTCAAGCATAAAGGTATTGGATAATAAAATAACGATAACAAAGTGTAATTTAATTAAAATATCTATAAAAGTAATGTCCATAGAAGCTACTTTACTGTAATCTTATATTATATTAAGCGGCGTATGCACAGACCATAACCAAAATACTGTACGCTATTTTGTGAGAGATTTTGAAAGAGAAATTTTTTTTTTATTACTGAAAAATCATGGCTCCTGTGTCCATTGTAAACATTTTTCTCAAGATTTTTAAAAAATAATAATTTCAAAAATAATTTCCTTCATTTGTGAATGAGTACTGATAGTTTCATTAAAATCCGACAATTTGATTTTTTGTGAGAATTTCCAAATTAACGTGTTTGTCACTGAAAAAAAAGTGTGTGATGCAATCATTATGTTTTGACTTTAAAACAGTCGTAACGTTTCTTTAGCCGCTAACTCAAATCAAAACAAAACTTTCTGACAAAATTTCAATAATGTTAGAAGGGATTAAAAAATTTTTAAAAATAATTAAAGTTATTTTAAAAGCTCCTGTGTCAATTGTAAACAGAAAAAAACAACTAGGTAATGGCCAAGGGTGTAGAGGCCAGAAATTTTGTTATTAGGTCGCAGGATACGACAACAAACCTACCTATTTTTACTATATTGTACAGTACACACACATATACACACACACAATTACTCTACAACCACCAGTTTAAACTGCTACTGTAATGCTATAGGCTCTCTCCTCCTACTCTCTCACTCTTTACTACCCTTCCGTTTAGTAAAGTTGAGAGAAAGGTTGAGGAGAGTAAAAAGATAGCAGGGAAGGAAAAGCTCATGTAGAGAGTGTAGCGTAACGGACAAACAAACTAAGTAACTAATTAACTAAGGAAGGAACAATCAGAATTATTATATGATTATGATTGTAATATGTTATACAGTGCAGTAGTTTTAGTGCGATTTTCAATAAACAATGCAAATTTAGCATATTTTGTCTTGTAATTTGTTCCCAATAGTATTATAGTGTTTTATGCACTTATCTATTTTTTATTATTAATTACTAGCAGTATAGCCCGGCGTTGCTCAGGTGTAATGAAAGCTTTAGAACTAATCCATGGTCCTGGAGCTCAGACTCTTTGGACGTTGGCACAAAAGACTAAAAAGCAATAGTTGTTTCCAGTTAAAGCGAAACCGTAGATTGAAAGAAAAATGAATGGATGTAAGTCAAATTTTGATTTCCTGGTATTGATATCAAATAAGTTTTTTTCGTCGTAAACTGAATTTTGAAGGCTAAATAAGTCCTCTGAGTAAATGGTATCATGGCTGAGACTAAGAACTACAATTATACCTACTTAGAGCCAAACCCGAAGCAAAAACTAAAATAAAAGGGCTGAAAAATTACAGACATACAGGCAGATAAACAGACATACACACACAAACATCTTGCCTTTTATATATATATATTATTGATTTTCTGAACTATTGCAAGAACTGCAACCTTGACACTTTTGAATATCGTTTCTTAAGTCTTTGTCTATGAGTGTATCAAATTTGATTAAAATCGGACCACTCCTTCTATAACCCGATTTTTTCGATTATCGATTTTCGATATTTATCGGGAGTACCTGGACACAAAACCTAGCTAAGAACACTAGCAGACGCTTATAGTAAAACTGTGTAAATTTTCAAGAAAATCAGTTCAGCCGTTTCGGAGTCTATAGGTAACGGACACGCACACACACACAGACACTCAGACATACACACGCACACACACACACAGACACTCAGACATACACACGCACACACACACAGACACTCAGACATACACACGCACACACACACAGACACTCAGACATACACACGCACACACACACAGACACTCAGACATACACACGCACACACACACAGACACTCAGACATACACACGCACACACACACACAGAGAAAGTTCCATTTATAAATAAGTTTAGATTTTATTATTATTATGCCCTGATAAATGTTCTCACAAATCTTATTCATTAAGCAGCCTTTTTTACAATCTTTTACAATTGTTGTATAGTTTTATATTTATTGAATATAGTAAAAAAAATGCATATTTTGCTTGTGGTTATTCATAATTAGAATTCTGGTTTGAATATATTTTCCATTCAATATATATAATACAAAAGATATCAACTTTATTTGGATTTATTCTTAAAATAATTCTTAAAATTTTTAAGTCTTGAAGCAAAAACCTGCAGAAATTCAGTATTTCTGTACATTTTTTAACAATATTTAAAATTAAATGCTCAAAAATTGGTAAAGAGTATAAATCTAAATTTTAGTGATAATATTTAACTCATGAAAACCCAGCTTTCACAATGAGTGCAATGTTGATCTTCTAAAAATGTGAAAAATCCCCCTGCCCTAGTGCACAAGGGGGTTACAGGGTGTGAAAGTGAAAGAGAAGACTGAGAATAGGGAGGATTTCGGAATGGACAAAAGATGAATGGGGTTCAAGAAGACAGAAGATGGTGATTGATGTTGCATTTAAATGTTTGATTATTGTAGTTATTTGAGTATCAAAGTAACATAAAGGAATTTCACAGGAAGTGCAATCAAAGAAACTGTTGAGGTAGAAAGGGCTGGTGCATTTTAGCTATTTCAACAGTAAACAGGTGGGACCTAAATGCAAATCTAGTCTTCTTCTTCTTTTATTTTCCCTATCCTTTCAGGATGTAGGCAATCATGGTTTTCCACATCTACCTATCCCTGGTGGCTCTTATCACGCTTTCTCCTGTTACACCGCGCAACCCTCGTTCTGTCATCCACTAGCTCAAGCCCATAAATCTAGAATATTAGTGTATAGAAACTAGCATGGCCACAAAATGAGGGATCGGTTTATATAGATTATAATATAGAACTGATCCCCCACTTTTTACACTTCCTCCTGTAATACCATGCAACCCCCGTTCTGTCATCCACCTGCTCAGGTTCTTCAAATATGTTTTCTGCTGCTTTCCTCTGTTTCTTTTTCCCTCTATCTGACCTGTTAGTAACAGGTTCTCCAAGCCCTCCTTCCTCATTGCATGTCCCAGAAACTTTAGCTGTCTCTTCCTGATGCTCAGTATTAATTTCCTTTTCATTTACATCCTTTCTAAAACCTCATCATTGCTCACAGGCTCGATCCATGATATTCGCAGCATCCTTCTGTAGAACTACATTTCAGCCGCTTCAAGTTTTCCCTTCATCTTCGAAGATATTGTCCAACATTCAAGCCATATTGAAGAACCGACATCACATAGCAATACAGGACAATGCTGACTGAAATCAAAATGGGTTCTCTCAGACAATTTAATGTGAGCAGTTTTGTGTTGGGGACAAGCCATTTCTTGCCCCATTTAAAAACAGACGTTTTTTTTCCTTTCAATTCAGCAGCTAATTTGAATTTATCAAACCAATTAGACTCTGTTATGACGGGAGTACGTAATTGTGTCATCCACATAGATAAGGAGCTGAAAAATGATTGCATCAGAAAGGTCACTTATAGCAATAAGGACATCAATACCAGATTATTCTACACCATATGGTAAGTTCAGGTCCCAAAATTTACAAAATCATTTTCTAACTAATGTCTCCTCCCCTGTCTTTTGAACAGGAGTAGTGGTTTATCCCTAGTTTCCTGTTTAGGATTGGGTTTCCGGTTCCTTCTAAAGTCTACTTCAACTCTATACTTCTAACGTCTCCTCCCCTGTCTTTTGAACAGGAGTAGTGGTTTATCCCTAGTTTCCTGTTTAGGATTGGGTTTCCGGTTCCTTCTAAAGTCTACTTCAAATCTATACTTCTAACGTCTCCTCCCCTGTCTTTTGAACAGGAGTAGTGGTTTATCCCTTGTTTCCTGTTTAGGATCGGGTTTCCGGTCCCTTCTAAATTCTACTATAAAGCTCATCAGAATAACTGCCATGAAAATATTTGTAGAAAAGACAGAGGGAAACCCCATCACGTCAGTGAAAAAGTGACAGAAATTGAGTTGCCAAGTCAGAATCAATTACTTTACAGAGAATGAAGAAAAATGAAACTGCTATAAAAATGAAGTAAATACATTCCTTTTTAAAATTACATGGATTTCTTTTTTTAAAAAAGGATCATCATTCAGTGCTTTGGATCTTCTGGCTACATTTTCATTCCATGCAATGAAATTATATAGATGTCTAAAAAAAGGGGGAATAAAATTGCCATGGAGGAGCACTGAAGATGTCAATAGCACTAAATTTTAACGTTTCTGGCATTCAATATGTTTAGACACATGTTCAGACAAGAAGCTCACCTGGTTGTCATACCAGTTTTTCCAGTGTTGTTGTTTTTATCACTGTTGCTTTTTAATATTCTTCACAGTAAGAATATGGAAACACGTTTATCACATAAGAAGAATCTGGATATACATTCACCATGGCAGAAGAAATTGGACACACATTTACCACAGAAGTCGCATCTGGAAACACATTTACAATGGAAAAAGAATCTGAAAATACATTGACCCCATAAGAAGAATTTGGAAATACATTGACCCCATAAGAATAATCTGGAAACACATTGATGACATAAGAAAAATCTGGAAATACATTTACCATGGAAGAAGGATCTGGAAACACGTTTATCACATAAGAACAATCTGGAAACATGTTTACTACATAAGAAGAATCTGGACATACATTTACCACATACAAAGAATCTGGACACTCATTGACCATATAAAAAGAATCTGGACACATATTTACCGCATACAAAGAATCTGGACATTCATTGACCATATAAAAAGAATCTGGACACACATTTACCGCATACAAAGAATCTGGACACTCATTGACCATATAAAAAGAATCTGGACACACATTTACCACATAAGAAACTGGAAACACATTGACTACATATAAAGAATCTGGACACACATTTACCACAGAAGAAGAATCGGGAAATACATTTACCATATAAGAAGAATCTGAAAACACATTGACCACTTAATATATAATCTGTTCACACATTTACCATGGAAGAAGAATCTGGACACACATTTATGACAGAAAAAGAATCTTGAAACACAGTTACCATGGAAGACTCAGAAATTAGTGCACTTTCTATACATTACATTCTCCTTTAATTAAAGCAGCATTTCTTAAATCAAAATTATGGTAAAATTCAGATATATAGAAATTTATATATAACACTCACTAATAAATTATATGTGGGTGTGAGATTTTATAATGCAACTCAAGTGGAGGTTCTTAATTTCAGTTGTCAAATATAGTATAATCATTAGAAATCAAGTAAGTGCTCACTCGCAGAGAGTGACGTATGGTGACTGCAATTCATTCTAAAAGTGACCATTTATAGTCTTCACTGTAATATTTAAATTAGCAAATCACTATTTGTAAATAAACCCTATATTGAATTAATTTGTAGGTAAGCCACTAAGAAAGATGGCTCACTGTGTCATGCTAGACAATTTTTCATTCCAGAATCTATCATACTTATATATAAGTCTACCATTCGTCCTTCCATTCGTGAATATTGCTGCCACATTTGGTCTGGTGCTCTTGTTATATATTTTGAGATTATTGATAAAATCCAAAGAAGAATCTGCAATGTTTCTTTCCAGAATCTATCTTACATATTTATAAGTCTACCATTCATCCTTCCATTTGTGAATATTGCTGCCACATCTGGTCTGGTGCTCCTGTTATATATTTAGAGATTATTGATAAAATCCAAAGAAGAATCTGCAATGTTTCTCTCCAGAATCTATCTTACATATTTATAAGTCTACCATTCATCCTTCCATTTGTGAATATTGCTGCCACATCTGGTCTGGTGCTCCTGTTATATATTTAGAGATTATTGATAAAATCCAAAGAAGAATCTGCAATGTTTCTCTCCAGAATCTATCTTACATATTTATAAGTCTACCATTCGTCCTTCCATTCTTGAATATTGCTGCCACATTTGGTCTGGTGCTCTTGTTATATATTTTGAGATTATTGATAAAATCCAAAGAAGAGTTTGCAATGTTTCTTTCCAGAATCTATCTTACATATTTATAAGTCTACCATTCGTCCTTCCATTCTTGAATATTGCTGCCACATTTGGTCTGGTGCTCTTGTTATATATTTAGAGATTATTGATAAAATCCAAAGAAGAATCTGTAATGTTTCTCTCCAGAATCTATCTTACATATTTATAAGTCTACCATTCATCCTTACTTTGAATATTGCTACTAAACATGGTCTGGTGCTCCTGCTATTTACCTTGAGCTTCTTGACAAAACCCTAGGAAGAATCAGTGATATTATCAGTCCAGATCTAGCAACTTGGTTTCAGTCATTTTCCCACCATCATAAGGTTGCCTTCCTTGTTTCTTTTCCATGAATACTTTCATGTTAATAGTTCCTGTGAGCTCTTCGCTATAGTACCTGGACTTTTTTTTAAATTTAAATACAGTACTAGAGGAATGTGCATTGTGGTGCAGTGGATATTGGCTCAAAATAAGAGATCAAAGTACTGAGTTCAAATTCCAGTGGAATTCGTTGCATTCACTTACGTACAAATAACCTTGAGAAAGGTATTAATCTGCCGAGTCTCCCTTCAATTATGGGTTAAATAACAGGATAGACTGGGTTCTATAGCCTTGGTTGGTAACCAGTCTACAGCAGAAAGTAATGGCAACCTACTGCAAGAAAATCTCCCCAGCCAGTCATGTCTCTTTTTGAGACATGATTGCCCAAGCATGCATCACATACGGCCCTTGACTGACTGACTGACTAAATATAATAGTTGGAAACATAATTAAAGCTTTTACTGGGTATAAAATGAGGGGTCTATTGTTACTACATAACAATAGACCCCTCATGATTCCCATAGAATTAGCACAGATTAATATAATCAGAAATGAATACAATTAAAGTTTCTGTTGGATCTAAATTGGGGGATTTGTTTCCTATTGTTATGAAATAATAAACTGATAACCTCACTAATTACTTGACTGACAAATATGGAAAAAATGATTGAATAGCAGGACTGATTAGGTTCTGTATCCTTGATTGGCAACCAGTCTACCGCAGAAAGCAATGGCAACCTACTGTGGGAAAGTCTTAAGCCCCAGTCAATCATGTCACTTTCAAGACACGATCGCCCAAGCTTTTATCACATATTGCACTTAACTGATTAACTAGAGTAAATATTTACAAACTGAACCGCTTTTGCTGTTACAGTGTAACCCTGATATAAGAGAGTTGTCTAGTCCGGACAAAATCTATCTTATATCCGGGTTTCTCTTATTATCCGGATTATACTGTATCTGGGTTTGGTCTATTTTATATACATTACCACAGGCTCTAATTTGGGATCTGAGAGAATCTCTCTTAAATCCGGGTTTCTCTTATCTCCAGGTTATATTGTATTTAAGCTTTATCAGAAATTTTGGGAAATTAACGGAAGAGATAGTGCCCTTACTTTTAATTTTGTATTGTTTTTCATTGGTTTGTTAGACTTAACGTCTTTTTCTCATGGTGTTAATGCATATTTTTGGATACTAGTCAGCATTTTCGAGTCCCTGGTAGTGTCAGTGGATATAATTTCTGAACAGCGTCTTCTCTCAGACATCTCTCCTCAGCATTGAGGCAACATTCCTTTAACCTTATCTCCACTCGAAGGGTTCAGTGTCCAGAAAGTGTCCAAATCAACTCCCATGTATAAACTTGCTTCATGAACTTGACAGCGGCAAGAACCTAATCAGAGGCCCAAAACAACACTTCAAGGATGAGTTGAAGACATCTCTGACACAAATCAATATTGACCCAGAGAGCTGGGAAACCATTGTTGCAAATTGATCTTCCTGGAATAGGACCATCTGGGTGGGAACGAACAGAAACATTAGAGCCCAACCATTAACATGAAGAGAATCTCCAACATACTATCAGTAGGGCACAACTTGTCCAGCCACAGGCAATACAAGTGATTTGAGGAGGTGGTGCTGCCCTGGGTCAAGAGAGTGGCCGCTAGAAAACCTTATGTCTGGCTCTGTACCATGCCATACAATAGGAGAACCCAGTCATGGCAATTTCTGCGACCACATCACCCCTTACATCTGGCCACCTAACTCCCCAGACTGCAACCCCCTTTGATTACTGTGGGGGAGGCAGAGTTGATCAAGAAAACAACAAAACTTCTTGTAAGGCCAAAAATTAAGTGAAAAAAATGATTATGCCAGCATTCACCAACAGGAGATTTCGAAGTCATCTGAAGGTAGTAATTGAAGACAATAGTAATTTTTAAAATAATTTTACACTTTAGTATTTTTCATATATATATATATATATATATATATATATATACATATGAAATTATTTGTTTGAACATTATTTTTGATCGATACTCATATTTAAGTAGATATTCTGTTATAATCAAACTATTATATATTTATTTCTACTGGCCTGATTATTTATAATGAATTTTTGTTACAAAAATGTGTGTCATTCAGCAGGATTAAAACCTATATATATATATATATATATATTCACAGACAGATCTGTTTCGCTGTATTACAGCTCATCAGTATGGTTAGACTCCGATTGCTTTTAACCCAGGATTGAAACCCGACCGAATCGGCATCAGTCTGCGATTCTACCTCTGGGCTATGGGCGCTCGGTAGAAGAAGGCAAACTTTTTAACGTGTTTTTTTTAGCCAGAGTGCTCTAATTCATTACTGAATGAGCGATATGCTGGGGTATATAATTCTCATTCGATGCCACATCTGCCAAGTAGTTATCTCCCTTTAACTTAACTCTAGATACAGTGTAGTTATCTCCCTTTAACTTAACTCTCTAAGTAATTTGTTCACCACTGTTGTAGCCAGGGATTGAACTCAAAACTCTTTGGGTCAAGTCGCTGGAACTAACCAGCGCCTATATCCACTGGGCCATGTTCCTAGCACCTGAAGAAGCCCAGAGTGTACAATGGCCGAAATGTTGTAAACATGTCCATAAAGATGAAGACAACAGTCCAAATAGTGAAAATAATGTAAATACTACCTCATCTCATATACAATTAATATAATAGCTAATATTACTGCAGCAACTATCACCATCAACATCACCATCATCATCATCATCAACTTCATTGTGACTATGTATATTTCATGCTATAATTTATTGATTTCCAATAAATCTCAGCTTTGCCTATTAATCTTTACATAAGTTTTTAAATTGTGTAGTTATATCAAGAGAAAGTAACACATTCCCAATGAACAAATCGCAATGTTAAGTTTAGCATTTCATTTGCATCTGTCTGTTTAATCTTTCTCTTTCAGTCAGTTAAATGCCATACATGATACATGCTTTCGGAAATCATGTCTCGAAAGAGACATGACTGACTGGGCAGAATATTATCCCGCAGTAGTTTGCCATTGCTTTCTTCGATAGACTGGTTGCCAGCCAAGGCTATAGAACACAATCTGTCCTGTTATTTGACTCATAGCTAGAGGGGGAATAGATGTATTATATTATTAAGTAGTAATTAGTGGGGGATCAGTTTTATATTGTTTTGAAATAATAAACTGATCCCCCACTTTATGCCCAGTGGAAGCCTTAATCATGTTTTCAACTATTATATTCAGTCAATCAGTTAAATGCCATACGTGATACATGCTTTGGGCAATCATGTCTCGAAAGTGACATGACTGACTGGGCAGAAGATTATCCCGCAGTAGGTTGCCATTGCTTTCTGCGGTAGACTGGTTGCCAGCCAAGGCTATAGAACCAAATTTGTCCTATTATTTAGCAAATAACTGGATGGAAGAGACAGATTAATACCTTTCCCAAGGGTATTTGTGCGTAAGTGAATGCAAGGAATTCAACTGGAATTCGAACTCGGCACTCCCGATTTATTGTATTGAGTTGATATCCACTGCACCACAATGCATATCCTAGGAGTGTAAGGAGTGATCTGGGAAATATGGTGGTTGTTGGACCTGGGGAATGTTGTCGTTGGCCAAAGTCTGTTGTACAAGTCATGGTCACTGATGAAATCTGTGCTGTGAGGTAAAGACCACACTTTACACACTCTCCTTCCAAGTACCACTATAAACAATGGAAATTAACAAAAACATTATAACTTAGTGTGTATACGTGACAGAGTTTACGGTCAGTCTGTGCCAAGTAGCTAGATTTTGTGTATTTTATCTGTGTTACCATGTGGTGAAGTGGATATTGGCTCAGAACGAGAAATTGGAGAGCCGAGTTCGAATTCCAGTTGAATTCATTGCACTCACTTTTGTGCAAATACCCTTGGGAAAGGTATTAATCTGTCTCTTCTCTCCAGGTATGGGACAAATAACAGAAGAGTGATGGCAACCTACTGCAGGAAAATCTTCTGCCAAGTCAGTCATGTCTCTTTTGAGACATGATTGCCAAAGTGTGTGTCCTATATGGTTCTTAACTGACATATATATATATAATAATCTGGCTCTTAACTGACATATATATATGGCTCTTAACTAATAGCCCAGAGGTAGAATCGTCGACTGACGCCAATTCGGTTGGGTTTCAATCCTGGGTTAAAAGCAATCGGAGTCTAACCATACTGATGAGCTGTAATACAGCGAAACAGATCTATCTGCGGATGACTATATATATATGAGTCCTGATAAAAAAAAGTATCCATCTGCTACTATAGTTAGTCAGACCTTAATAGTAGACCTGATAGTTTTTTAACAGGATTCATATATAAATATATATATATATATATATATATATATAAACACAGCTTCTTATAATATCTAACAATATATTTAACTCCCTCACCCAAGGTTTTATTTTGTTTTTTTCCCCTGTCCTCCCATGATTCCTTTCGTCTGAATAAATCTAACCCATTCATTTTTGTGAAGAATTTTAGTCTGAAGAGCGGTCTGTAAGAGCTCTGCCAAGTAAACTATTATGAATGGATTTATAAAAGCATCCAATTTATTTTCATTATAACACTCTGTTAAATTCTAACATTGAGTTCTCACCGAATTACAGTTCCCTGTAAAATTGACTTTACAAAGTACCAAGGACACTATTTTATACATTATATATATATATATATATATATATATATTTATTATAAATTATACTTTAGAACACGTACAAACTACAATCTAAGTAGTAGATTGTAGTTTGTACAAAAGTATAATTTATAATAAATATTCATAGCTCTATTTTTATACTGAGCACTATTTTAAATTAACATTTTGAATGTTGCAAATATTTTCTTCATTCCTTATTCATTTGTATATATATATATATATATATATATATATATATATATGTATAGTTGTCAGTCCATAAACGGTGTGAATAATCCAACAAGATTTCCTTAATATAAATTGTTAAAAGGTAAATCCATATAGAGAGTTCGATGGTTTATAACTGATATGACATGTTGAATTTCCCTTTATAAACTATAACTATATATATATATATATATATATATATATATATTTTCCATTTATAAACGAGTTATGAAAATGGAAAATATTCAAAAGTTCTACAATATAATTATATTGAACACTTTTTAATACAAATGTGCACTGGTCTAATTTTATTATGACTAAAAACTAAGTAATTAAACAATTAATATATATATATATATATATATGTTACTGTTTTTAAAATGATATATTTGTAGTGAGAATGTGATCAGAATTGATTTTTCATTTGTTGTGTGAATCAGAACTGAATTAGAAAAATGAACGAAAATCTTCTGCTCCTCTACATTACAAGACTGTAACGAGAATGGCATCATTTTTAATCTCTTTTTTTTTCTCTTTAAATCTAAAATTTATTCCTCCTATTTTCAATAAAATCTGTTCTTCATTCTTCCATTTTTGCAGTATTTTTTTCTTTTTTGTCTTTTCTTTTCTTTTATTCCCATTTTATCCAATGCTTCCTTCCTTCCTTCCTTCCTTCCTAATCTTTTGTATAATCTCTATTTTTCTTTATTCTTTTCTGTCTCTTTCTTTCTTTCTTTCCTTCCTTCCTTTACGTTTTTTCTCTTTCTTTCTTTCTTTCCTTCCTTCCTTTCTTTATTTTTTCTCTTTTTACTCATTTTTTTTACTTTTACATTTTTTTATTTATTTCCTTCTAAGAGTTACCTCCCTTAGTCTTCCATTTTTGTTTTTTTTTCTTCCCTGTCTTTCTAAGAATGTCTAAATAATCAAACAATGAACAATATAATGATGTTAACTTCCTGCTCAGACTTTTAGACAATATCCAATCATTGAGCAATTATTTTAGAAATGAACAAATATTGAAAGAACCACTTCATTGCTTCTACTTTTTGTACATGTTAACAACAGTCTTTTAAAGAATTCCACTAAGCCTAGCCAGTATAGAATAAATAAAAAGTATCTCTAGAACATATCCAGCCATTCTGAATATCTCAAGAACTGGTTGTTCAGCCTTGACATAATTTGGCTATTGAAGGGAGCTTTATTCAACTGGCTGTGTGACACTACTGAGTGAGCTTGCAAACTGTGTGACCATTGTATTTACAATGACTGAGTGAGTATATATATCTTGTGTGGCAATATTTGGCAAACCATTACATCATTCAGGTCTGTCAGTGAAAGTTCAAATTAAGCTTCTGCTAATTTCTGGCTTTTCCCAAAGCTAAAATTAAGATTGAAAGACTGTGGGTGAGATTAAGTAGAATACAACAAAACAGCTGATGGCAATCCCGTTTATTATAATAAAGACTTTTGAGTATTTATTTGTACTAGTGGAACCTGTGGAATTTCCACAGAAGGATAATTAATTTCCTGGAAAAATTTTACTTTAACATAAAGGTATTGGATAATAAAATAATGATAACACAGAGTGTAATTTTATTAAAATATCTATAAAAGTAACGTCCATAGAAGCTACTTTACTGTAATCTTATATTACTAGCAGAACCCGTGGAATTTCCACGGAAAGATAATTATGATTTCCTGGGAAAATTTTACTTTGTCATACTACAAATGATAGTAACGTCTTCAAACATAAAGATATTCGATAATAAAATAATGATAACACAGAGTGTAATTTTATTAAAATATCTATAAAAGTAATGTCCATAGAAGCTACTTTCCTGTGAGAGATTTTGAAAGAGAAAATGATTTTTTGTTATTACTGAAAAATCATGGCTCCTGTGTCCATTGTAAACATTTTTATCAAGATTTTTAAAATTAAAGATTTTTAGAATTTCAAAAATGTTAGAAGGGATTAAAAAATTTAAAAAAATAATTAAAGTTACTTTAAGGGCTTCTGTGTCCATTGTAAACAGAAAAGACCAACTGAGTAATGGCCAAGGGTGTAAAAGAGGCCAGATATTTCATTATTAGGTCAATAAATACAACAACAAACCTACCTATATTGTACAGTACACACACACATATACACACACACACAATTACTCTACAACCACCAGCTTAAGCTGCTACTGATACAATAATTCTATAAGCACTCTCCTCCTACTCTCTCACTCTTTACTACTCTTCTGTTTGGCAAAGGTGAGTGAAAGGCTGAGGAGAGTAAAAAGATAGAGGGGAAGGAGAAACTTGTGTAGAGAGTGTGGTGTAAGGATAGAGGAACTAAGTAACTAAGAAAGGAACAAGCAGAATTATAATATATATATATATATATATTGAAATTATTTGTTTGAACATTTTTTTTTAATTGATACTTGTATTTAAGTAGATATTCTGTTTTTAATCAAACAGTATATTTATTTCTACTGACCTGATTATTTACGATAAATTTTGTACAAAAATGTGCGTCATTCAGCAGGATTCGAACTTGCAACTCCTATCAACATAGGGAAAGCCACCAATTAATCTGATGCATTGCATCTTAGACCACTCGATCACGAATGATACCAGTCTAAATGAAGTCAAATCAAGTCTGTATAACACAATTTTCGATTTTATGCAAATAACCATCTCTACTCGGAAATGTATTGTAATGTCAACAAATGTAAACAGACAATGTTACAGAAAATCTCAAAGATTAATGAAATGGTTTTAACAACCAACACATTGAAATTATTTGTTTGAACATTTATATATGAGTCATTCGATAAATAAGATGAATTTTTCAGTATAAGGACCTCTAATACAAACAGAAGCTTACTTTTTTTTTTTTTAATGTAGTCTCCCACCAGTGTCACACACTTTTCCCATCTGTGCATGAGCTACCATATTCCCTCAGCGTAAAGATCTTTGGACTGTTGTCTCGGCCAATTGCTCACAGCACTTTTGACTTCATTGTCACTTTCAAACTTCGTGCCTCTTGTGAAC
Source organism: Ascarosepion bandense (assembly GCA_037127315.1). Lineage (NCBI taxonomy): Eukaryota > Metazoa > Mollusca > Cephalopoda > Sepiida > Sepiidae > Ascarosepion > Ascarosepion bandense. The sequence goes on from JBBBDQ010000810.1 coordinate 241,428, forward strand.
ACTTACAAAGGAATCAAGCAGGTGAAAGTCTGAAGGGGCAAGGTCTTGGCTGTAAGGGGGATGACCCTTACACCCAAGACCGTGCCCCTTCAGACTTTCAGCAGCAGTTCCCAGCCCAGCTCGTTGATGTTCTGCACCATTTGGGCTGCTGTGTGAGGGCTTGCATTGTCTTGATGCAAGACAGCTCCATGTGACTGATGACCCACTGCATTTGTTATTTATGTCTTTCTTGACCTGTCTCAGCAGTTCACAGTTGTTGGCACTGTCAGACTAAATGAGGTCATTGACTGATTCGATCACCTCAGGAGACCTCACTTCTGTAGGCCTCCCAGGCATATCTTCATCCTCAATACTGCTCCGTCCAATTTTTTTGGTTGAAACATGTAGCATTATACACAGTTGACATTCTCCTATAAACTGGTTTGCTCCTTTCAACAACCAAAAACTGACCTCTATTCAATCCTGGGGCGTGCTTCTTGGTCGGCTGTCTTTGTTAATCTCCAAAACTCTCAAAGTTTTTTCATCTGCAAAAAAAATTAAATCCCTTTGAAAAAGAAGTAAAAGAAAAATTTTTTTTTAAAAAGTTTGCTTCTATCTGTATTAGAAGTCCTTATACTCAAAAATTCACATTATTTATTGAATGACCCTTATATATATATATATATATAATCATGCTCATAGAGACAAAAACAATAGATCAGCAGTATCAGCTCAGTTCATTCTCCTTATTACCAGTTATAAAAGCTTATACTGCTAGTTTGCGCTTTAACAGCTCCATATTATTTTATTGTTTGCAATAATCATGTCGTTAAGTAGTAAAGAATATATATATATATAGATATATATATATACAGAGTGTCCATAAAGTTCGCAGCACTTTAAAAAATTTAAAACTTTATTTGTATTTGTGACAGAAATAACTTGTAAAAAGGATTAGAAAGAAGTAAATCTATATTTTTTAAGGTTTTATTGAAATATTTTTTTTAAAGTTTCCACTTGTCCTCCATCATTAGCAATACAAAGAGTAATTACGATTTTGCAGTTCATGGAAAACAATTGCCACCTGATTTACAGTATTGTCTGAAATCACATTAGTATCAATAACTATACTTAAAACTAGGTACATTCAACTTTATAACATTTTCTCACAGATTATTTTGATCACATATACAAATAGTTTTTTTTTTTTTTTTATTTTTTTAATCGTATCACCCCGAGCAAGGCGGTAACACTACTAATGTGCAGGGGGCTACGTAATAGTGAAAAAGATCGGAAAAGAGAAAGCCGGAAACCATGTCCTAAACAGGGAACAAGGGATGAGCCTCTTAACCTGTTCAATAGACATGAGTGGAGTGTGAACCGGGCGATAGATAGATCTATCTACTCCAATTTGGTGGGGGGATGGCGGTGGATTATAAATTTTTTAAAGTGCAAGCGAACTTTATGGACACCTTGTATATATTTTTCATTTATTTTCTTTAAAAGTACTCTACCGATCATAACTATTAGGCCACCTCAGTTTTTTTTTTTTTAAAGAAATGATGTATTTTATACTATTTTTAGTATTTATTGCCAAATGAAAATAGAATGGTTCTTTTGTTATTATTACTTTGTGAAATTTTACAAGGCCCTTAAGGAAGCAAAGATGAACTCGTATATATATATATATATATATATATACACACACACACATACAGGGTGTCCATAAAGTTTGCACTTTAAAAATTTATAGCTCTATTTGTATTTGTGACAGAAATAACTTGTAAAAATGATTAGAAAGAAGTAAATCTATATTTTTTAAGGTTTTATTGAAATATTTTTTTTTAAGTTTCCACTTGTCCTCTATCATTAGCAATACAAAGGGTAATTACGATTTTGCAGTTCATGGAAAACAATTGCCACCTGATTTACAGCATTGTCTGAAATCACATTAGTATCAATAACTATACTTAAAACTAGGTACATTAAACTTTATAACATTTTTTACAGATTAATTCTATCACAAATACAAATGAAGATATAAATTTTTTAAAGTACACACGAACTTTATGGACAGCCTTATAATAAAAACCTACATCTACTGTGGTAGACTAGTGCCAGCCAAGGCTATAGAACCCAATCTGCCCTGTTATTTAACCCATAAGTGGAGGAAAGGGATGAATTAATACCTTTCCTAAGGGTATTAGCACGTAAGTGAATGCAGGGCATTCAACTGGAATTTGAACTCGGCTCCCCAATTTCTCTTTCCGAGCCGATATCCACTGCACCACAACGCATATCTGTATTTATACCAATACAACCAGTGAAAAACTACTAATATTAAATGTGATGAAATTAATATAATGAATATTATCAATGATAACACTTTTAATCTGCATCTACAGAAGGATGCTGCGGATATCATGGACCGAGCAATGACGAGGATTTGGAAAGGATGGAGATGAAAAGGAAATTAATATTGAGCATCAGGAAGAGACAACTAAAGTTCCTGGGACATGCAATGAGGAAGGAGGACTTGGAGAACCTGATACTAACAGGCCAGATAGAGGGAAAAAGAGATAGAGGAAAGCAGCGGATAACATATTTGAAGGACCTGATCAGGTGGATGATGAAACGAGGATTGCATGGCGCAACAGGAGAAAGCGTGCTAAGAGCCACCAAGGATAGGGAGACGTGGAAAGCCATGATCCCCTACGTCCTGAAGGGACAAGGCACATAAAAGAAGAAGAACAATAGCCTTTTAAATAATGACAATATGTATATGGAAGTTACTCTAAAGTCTAAGCTAATAGGAGTTGCCAGGTAGGTCATTTCGGCTGCCTCTCGTGAATTTTAAACCTACATATGGCATATAAAAGACAAAGTGCAAAAAAATTTTAAAAGATATTTTTACTAAAAAAAGTGTGCCTTATATGCCGCCAAATATGGTAAGTATTATTAGTGAGTAACTCAAGGATGTCTTAAAATGTTTTACTTTGGCAGCATTTATATTGTATAAATTTGTCTTTTCACCATGTAACAAAAACTACGCTAAAAAGACACTTATAATTTTTACACATATTTATTAATATAGATATGCATATTGTGTAGCAGTTATCAGCACAGAATGTGGAATTGACACACCAAATTCAAATCCCAGCTAGGCTATTGCATTTACTTTCACACAGATACTCTTGGAAAAAGGCATGAATCCATCTCGTCACCATTCCCAACCCAATTTTTACACATATTTATTCATATAGATATGCATATTGTGTAGCAGTTATCAGCACAGAATGTGGGATTGACACACCAAATTCAAATCTCAGCTAGGCTATTGCATTTACTTTCACACAGATATTCTTGGAAAAAGGCATGAATCCATCTCGTCACCATTCCCAACCCAATTTTTACACATATTTATTCATATAGATATGCATATTGTGTAGCAGTTATCAGCACAGAATGTGGGATTGACACATCAAATTCAAATCCCAGATAGGCTATTGCATTTACTTTCACACAGATACTCTTGGAAAAAGGCATGAATCCATCTCTTCACCATTTCCAACCCAAGTAAGGGTTAATAGCCATGTAGATTATGTTATTTATTTTTGGTTGGTAACCTGAAAAGAACATCTCTAAATTCAAAATCATGATAAAGCAACAGGAAACCACTCCGCTAATAAGAAAAGGAGTCTGTAGAGAGCCATGATCACCTCTATTCTGAAAGGAGAGAGACTATATTGAATTCAAAAGTGTGGAGAAGGTAATCGGAAAACACTTCACTATTTTTCCCAAGAATGCATGACAATTCTCAGATAATAACAAAAAGGAATTTGTGGAGAGACATGGCTGCCTACATCCTGGAAGGATAAAACTATTCTGAACTCAAAACCATGAAAAAGGCAACGAGAAACCATTTCCGCTATTTTTGCCAAGAATACATGGCAATTCACAAATAATAAAGAAAACAAGTCTTTGGGGAGACATGATTGTCTATATCCTGGAAGGAGAAAAACATTGTTGAATTCAAAAGTGTAGAGATGGCAACAGGAAACCACTCCACTATTTTTCCCAAGAATGCATGGCAATTCACTGATTATGAGAAAATAAATTTGTGGAGAAACAAGATTGCTTACTTCCTGAAAGGTGAAAAACTATTTTAAATTCGAAAGTGTAGAGAAGTCAACAGGAAACCACTCCGCAATTTTTACCAAGAATATATGGCAATTCACAGATGATAAAGAAAAGCAATCTGTGGAGAGGCATGAATGCTCGTATCCTTAAAGGAGAAAATACTATGAAATCAAAAGCATGAAAACAATTCAGTTGAGTGTTTATTAATGCTAGTTATTGCGGCATTTTTTTCCCAAGAAGTCAGAGCAGTTCACAGATAATAAATAAAGAAATCTGTGGAGAAACATGAAAATCAACATTCGGAATGAAAATGACAATTATTACAAAAAAGTCTTATATGATTTTAATATGTTGTGAAAGGGTTTTATATGCAATATCATATTTTATAATGTAAAATGTTTTATGAAACGTTACATGTTTTTATTTTTTTATGCTTTATGAAATATGGAATTTTATGAGGTTTATGTATTAAATAATTTATCCAAGAGCAAAAATATCATTATAACCAAATCTGATAAAGAAGGAGATATAATTATAATAGACACAGATGTCTACACGGAAAAATTAGATCCCTTTTAAATAATAACAACACCTATATACAAACAATAAACACTGAAATACAAAATTTCAACAAAACAGTCCAAAAACTATTAAAAAATTACAAAATCTTGGTCCAAATTACTAGACTATCACCTCACTGTACTCACACTAAATGGCTTAACCAAAATTCATAAGCCAAACATTCCCATTCGACCTTTTATATCTGGTATTAACAGTGCTCCCCATAAATCAGCTAGAGCAATCACAAAAATAATTACACCATTTCTAGTCACCATTAGCACTTACACATATGAAAAACTCAGCTGACTAATCCATAAAATTAGAAATATTAATGTGATTAACTTAACGATGGCAAGTTTGGATATAAAATCACTCTATACTAATATACCCACTAAAAAATGTCTAATCATTCTTAGAAACCATCTAAAAAAATCCAAAGTAAAGCTCCCCACTACCTATCCAAAAAATCATGCAAATATGCACATTAATCAATAACTATTGTTATTTCTCTTTTAACATATATATATATATATCCTGGGTAAAAAGCAATCAGGTGTCTAATCGTACTGATGAGCTGTGATACAGCGAAACAGATCTGTCTGCAGATGACTATTATCACCCCAAGCAAGGTATTTTACAGCCACTGTTTTGCAGGGGTTTACATAGGAGGAAAGTTATGAGAAAGAGTGACAGGTTATAGGGGGTATCAGGAAGTGGGTAAGAGAAGGATGAGAATACTGATGAGAGTGGACGGAGAAAAGAGCATAAGAGAGAGGATGAATGTGGCCATAAAGTGAGGGATCAGTTTATATATTGATTGTAATGTAGAATTTATCCCCCATTTTATATCCACATTATAATAGTATAGAAATTGTTTTTTTATCATATCGCCCCAAGCAAGGCATTTTACTGTCACTGTTTTGCAGGAGGTTACATAGGAGGAAAGTTATGAGAAAGTGTGACAGGTTATAGGGGGTGTCAGGAAGTGGGTAAGAGAAGGATGAGAATACTGATGAGAGTGGAGTGGACAGAGAAAAAAGCATGAGAGAGAGAGAGGATGCAGGTTAGTGAGATAGGAGATGACTATTGACTTTACATTTAAATTCTTGCAGATTGTAGCTGCCGGGGAAGCAAGTAAATGTAAGGGAATTCTACAGGTAGGAAGTGCGAGAAAAGAAGCTACTGGAGTAGAATTTGCATTTACATTTTATTGGTTTCACAGTAAAAGGGTGGGACCTAGTTGCTAATCTCGTGACACAAGTAAATTTATATATAGTGAGCTAAGTTCATCAGAGAAGAAAACGTGAAAGCATTTGTAGAAGAGACACGGGGAAGTCACATTGCGTTGGTGAGAAAGTGACTGTATCTGAGCTACCAAGTCAGGATCGATCACATTACAGATTCTCCATTGAATTTTGTCAAGGACAACTAAGTGTATAGCAGAAGCACCTGACCAGATATAGCAGCAGTATTCAATGCACATAATAATCAAAGAATATATATATATATATATATATATATATATATATATTAAAAAAGGATTAATTCAAAGATGTTGAATGGCCATTTCGATATGACGATCCCCACGGGGAGCGACACATCACCTCAGCAACAGAAAAAAACCTCCAGTTTCTGAAAGGTTTTTTTCTGTTGCTGAGGTGATGTGTCGCTCCCCGTGGGGATCGTCATATCGAAATGGCCATTCAACATCTTTGAATTAATCCTTTTTTAATATATATATTTGCTCTGTAATATTTTATTACATGGAGCTCTCTTCCTGTATCATTTTTTAATATTAAAATAAATTTTTAATATTAATTAGGATCGGGTTTTTTGGAATTTACCTTCCTGCTTTTTTCCCTTGGATTGAAGTATCTGAATTAAAATATATATATATATATATATATATATATATATTCTTTGATTATTATTAAGCAAAAATTCTTATTAGAATAACAGAACCAAAAAACTGTTTATCTTTGTTTTCTGTTCGAACATTTGCTGTATAAATTAAGAACGTAAGAATCAAAAAAGAAAGAAAATATTTTTTTTTGTTTTGTTTCTACATCTGTTGAATCTTTTAAAGATTTTATTTTATTAATTTATTAATTATTTTATAAATTTTATTAATTTATTAATTATTTTATAAATTTTATTAATTTATTAATTATTTTATAAATTTTATTAATTTATTAATTATTTTATAAATTTTATTAATTTATTAATTATTTTATAAATTTTATTAATTTATTAATTATTTTATAAATTTTATTAATTTATTAATTATTTTATAAATTTTATTAATTTATTAATTACTTTATAAATTTTATTAATTTATTAATTACTTTATAAATTTTATTAATTTATTAATTATTTTATAAATTTTATTAATTTATTAATTATTTTATAAATTTTATTAATTTATTAATTATTTTATAAATTTTATTAATTTATTAATTATTTTATAAATTTTATTAATTTTCATTAAACTTAGCTAATCAAAACACAATGTCAAGATATCATATTTGGAAAAATAAAGATTGCAATGCTGTTAATAAATATATATAATGATATAATTACTGATACTTAATTTTTGGTTTCCGATATATAAATAGGTAAATATCGCAATTGAATATATGAATGATATAGTCTCAAAGGAGAAACAAAATGCTGTGAAATTATTGAGTGAATGGAACCGGCCTGTTTAATTATTTTCTAATTTATGTTCTGAAAAAAAAAAAAGATCACATGAAAAATTTCAAAAAAAAATTTAACCATAGCACCTCGTCTGTCGTTTTTAATGAAATTTGCATAAAACAAGGATTACTGCCTAAATACACAATCATAGTTAGATATTTACTTTAAAAAGTGCTCAATACAAAAGTAGAGCAAGACTAAACTATCGCCCGGTTCACACTCCACTCATGTCTATTGAACAGGTGAAGAGGCTCATCCCTTGTTTCCTGTTTAGGATGCGGTTTCCGGTTTTCTCTTTGCCAATCTTTTCACTCTTATGTAGCCCCCTGCACATCAGTGGCATTACCGCCTTGCTCGGGGTGATATGATTAAAAAAAAATATATGGTAATTATAATAATAATGATAATAATAATAATAATAATAATAATGGCATACTGCAACTTAATAGCTATAAAGTTTCAGTGTTAAGACACCATCATCAGGCAGTAAAATTAAGTTGCAGTATGACATTATTATTATAATAATAATAATTACCATATATATGAAATTATTTGTTTGAACATTATTTTTGATCAATACTCATATTTAAGTAGATATTCTGTTTTATAATCAAACAGTATTATATATTTGTTTCTACCGGCCTGATTATTTACAATAAATTTTTGTTACGAAAATGTGTATCATTTGGCAGGATTTGAACCTGCGACCCTTATTCATATAGGGGAAAACCACCAATTGATTTTGGTGCATCTTAGACCTATTGACCATGTCTAATCAACAGTCTAAACAAAGTCAAATCAAGCCTATATAACATAATTTTTGATTCATCGTAATAACCATATCTGTTCTGAAATGTATCGCAATGTCAACAAATGTAAACATGTTATGGAAATTAACAAAGATTAATGAAATGGTCTTAAAGCAACTGACAATTTGAAATGATTTGTTTGAACAGTATTTTTGATCGATACTCATATTTAAGAAAATATTCTGTTTATAATCAAACATTATTATATATTTATTTCTATCAGCCTGATATATATATATATATATATTATTTAACCAGTTATTGATCAGCATTAAATTAGACCAGTATACAGCTGTATTAAAGAGTGCTCAATACATATATAATGTAGAGCTTTTAAATATTTTCCTTTGGAAGTCAGTTGATTACACAACCTTGGTTTCAACCTTTTGGTATCTTCAGTTGTGTTATATCAACTGATTCTCCAACGCTTTTTTCAAACACACAACAAGAACTTTCAGAACGCATAACTGGAAGTTCAAAATAGGGAAGGAGCATTAAGTTCTTATATCAGCCACACATGTGCCACATTCTCTCATAGGTTGACTTGTCACCTGTCAGAACACAGTGCTATTCATGCTCATATTGACTGGCACATCACAACCAACCTAAATACAACTTTCAACATAAGATAAATATTAATCTATTTGGGATACAGTACTAAATGCTATAAAAGTCTCAAAATTTCTAGAACCCACATTAAATAAAGTATCGTTCACCACAAGAGATGGTGCCTTGAAGTGTGTATTAAATGAAATATTTAATATGTGTATAAAAACAAGTTTGAAACAAAAGAGTATTCTCTGCAAAACAATTCTAAAATCAGTTGATATTTTTAAAGATGATTTTTGATAATTCATCTAGAAGACTTTTTTATTCTCTCTAACTCCCTGCACACCAGTGGCATTTCTGCCTTGCTTGGGGTGAAATGGTTATAAAAAAAGTCTGTTTACCAGTCAGTCAGTTAAGTGCCATACGTGATACATGCTTTGGGTGATCATGTCTCAAAAAAGACATGACTGACTGGGCAGAAGATCTGTCCTGTTATTTGACTCGTAGCCAGAGGAGGAAGAAGTGTATTATATTATTAAGTAGTAATTAGTGGGGGATCAGTTTATTACTTCATAACAATATAAAACTGATCCCCCACTTTATACCCAGTAGAAACTTCAATCATGTTTTCAACTACTATATTCAGTCAGTCAGTTAAGTACCATATGTGATACACGCTTTGGGCAATCATTTCTTGAAAGAGACATGACTGACTGGGCAGAAGATTATCCCACAGTAGGTTGCCATTACTTTCTGCGGTAGACTGGTTGCCAGCCAAGGCTATAGAACCCAATCTGTCTTATTATTTGACCCATAACTGAAGGGAAGAGACAGATTAATACCTTTCCCAAGGGTATTTGTGTGTAAGTGAATGCTATGAATTCAACTGGAATTCAAAGTGCATCCATCTGTTCACCAGAGTTATGCTATTAAAAGTACTTCCTTTAGAATTTATCGTGCTGAAAATTTTTGGCAATGAAATCACGTCCCTTAATTTTTTTTTTTTTAAACATATCACTCCGAGCAAGGCGGTAACACCACTGATGTGCAGGGGGCTACGTAGTGAAAAGATTGGAAAAGAGAAAGCTGGAAACCACATCCTAAACAGGGAACAAGGGATGAGCCTCTTAACCTGTTCAATAGACGTGGGTGGAGTGTGAACCGGGCGATAGATAGATCTATCTACTCCAATTGGAAAAAAAAAACAAAGTGTGAAGATTGGAAAAGAGAAAGCCGGAAACCACATCCTAAACAGGGAACAAGGGATGAGCCTTTTAACCTGTTCAATAGACGTGGGTGGAGTGTGAACCAGGCGATAGATAGATCTATCTACTCCAATTATTCTTAGAAGACTTTGAGTAAAAGTCAACATCTTAGAGTCTGGAATTAAAGTGTGTGTGTGTGTGTGTGTGTGTGTGTGTGTGTGTGTGTGTGTTATTTTATTTGTTTCTTTTTTTTACATTATTTACACTGTTTGGACCTCATCTTCATTGCCATGTCTAGACATTTCATCGATTATACGCTCCAGCCTTCTTCAGGTGCTAGGATTGTTTAACCGAACCCTTTATTTCGGTGATTAGGATATATAATTCTCATTCCATGTGTGATGCCACTTCCAGATGCCATGTAGTTATCTCCCTTTAACTCTGTAAGTTGTTTGCTGTAACCAGGTATTGAATTCACAACTCTTTGAGTTAAGTCACTGGAACTAACCAACATTCTATAGCCAAATGAATAAAAGAGGCCCTAGGCTCAAAGCTATAAATACTACCACACTATCGATGAGTGTTTCTCAACTGGGGTTTCCCAGAACCCTAAAGTTTTGCAAAAGATCCCTAAGGTTTCTGTGAGAACAAAGGAGATAAGCTACTGCACTTTTGACATTTTATTTCAGTTCATATTGGTAATATTCCTAAACACGCACAATAAATTCTTGGTTATTGTAATATTGTAATATAATACATCATCATATATAACCTACTAGCAGGATAGCCCGGCGTTGCTCAGGTGTAATGAAAGCTTTAAAACTAATCCATGGTCCTGGAGCTCAGACTCTTTGGACGTTGGCACGAAACACTAAAAAGCAGTAGTTGTTTCCAGTCTATAACCCGATTTTTTCGATTATCGATTTTTGATATTTATCTGGGGTACCTCGACACAAAACCTAGCTAAGAACACTCACAGACACTTATAGTACAACTGTGTAAATTTTCAAGAAAATTGGTTCAGCTGTTTCGGATTTGTGGTTGAAAGGTCTTAGACACACCAGATCAATTGGTCACTTCGCCTATGTAGATAGAGGTCGCAGGTTCAAATCCTGCCAAAACGAGACACACTTTCGTAATGGACACACACAGACCCACACACACACACATAGTTCCATTTATAAATAAGTTTTGATTAGATTTAGATTATGTTATTAAAAAATATATCCACTGGGCCATGTGTCCTTCTCAATAAATATAAGGACAACGGTGTAAAAAATGTAAATACCACCTCATCTCAGAAGTATAGACAAATACTGGAGTTTCTTTTTCGTTTTCTTTTTCTAAACAAAATGGTGAAGACTTACACATTAATAGTTAATTCCTGGATGCCAAGCAATATTTATCAACAATTTTTTTCTTTTTCATTTTTCAGGGTGACTCACATTGTGATGGAGAGAAAGGGAAACTCACTGAGCTAATGGCAGACAAAAACAAAGACAAAAATGATGGTAAGTAGAGCATAAATATGAAGCTATAGGGAGATTCGGCCTTATGTCACACATAAGCAAACTTCCTACAGCTTACAAATTTTATCTGTCATCATCATCGGAAGGTTGATTGCAGGCTGGAATGAGTGGAATAGTGTGGAATAGTAGAAGAATAAACTACATACATTTTTCAAGTTAAAATAGGAAATTTTTTAAAGGGATAGAATAACAAGAATATGTAGTAGTTAAAAGTTCTATGAGAAAGTTATGGGTATCAAGAGTTGTAGAAAATGTTCATAGTAGTAATTTGTTGAAAAGAGTTCATGTGTACATAGGTATATATATATATATATGAGCGTTTGTTCGGTAGGAGTGTCTTTGAAGGAAAAAAAGAAGTAAAAGGAATCAGCACATGAGAAAGAAGGAAAAAGAGGCCAAATGTCCGGATTGTCTTGAAGCTTCTCCCATTAGATTTTAGCTTGTTATCTCTGCTGCTTCCATCCTCTGACTGATTGACACTGATCAAAGCATTTATAGTCCTTGAGATTTTGTGCACTGGATCATGAAGTCTTTATGGTCTTGCAAATTGCTCCCATTGGTCAGAAAATCAATTTAACATCTACTCGCGAAATCTGGTTTCGACTTTTTCTGTAACCATGAGGTCAATTTTCTATGCAGCAAAGCCAGGATTTCACACATCATTGTGAATTTTTGTGAAAGCGAAGAAGAAAGTTGATTTTAATTCTTAATTTCCTATCCAAAAAAAATGAATATCCAAATCATTAAATTTTGGTACCACATTAAAAAAGAACGTATTTAGGACCATCCAATTTTTCAGATTCTGATTACCCGTATGTACTAAATACAAGTTAAATCTGTACGCTTAAATTATTTTCTTCAACTTATTTGATACTATTACGTACCAAATTGCTGGCATAATCACCGAGCGGACTCTGAAATTTGCTTATCGTGATGAACGGGTATTCTCTCAGGGAAGCAACTATGCTTGAGCACCATCCTAAGGGGTTAGGGAATTGAAGCAAATAATCTAATTGTTGTTTTTATCATTTGACCTGAGACTTGAGGTGGAAGTACCTGTTGGGACTTAAACTCAACCCAGACCCCAAATGAGACTTGCTACATACAATCCATTTCTTAAGATGCTGGTAAAATGATCAGTTTCCTGTACCACTCAAGTAAGTACCTGACTCCCTGTGTTATTAAGTGAGGTCAGGCCAAAAATTGGATCACTGCTGCCATATATGGGCATGAGATACCCGGTCCTCACTTTCTTGTCTTGGTAGGAGTTCAAAAGTATCAACACGACCTTGTGGGTGATGAACCATTTTCCACTCTGCAACCATATCTGGCCCTCAAGTAAATCTTGTCCAACCCACGACCTTACTCTGGACACGATATAAATATAGATAAACCAAAGCAAAGTGACAGTTGATAGTCTGAATATATTGCGTCGAAATTTTTAAAATTATTTCTTTTTTACCTGGAAAATGTGTTTTACTTTTATTTTTTTATTTGTAGGGATCGCCAAAATTAGAGTACAGCCTCACTTTCACTATTTCTGTGAAATTGCTTTCGTGAGCGGACACTTTTAAATGAATATAAAATGTTTTCAACCGATTTTAAATGGAATTTGTTTTTTCAGTACTGATTTATGAAACATTTAATTTTTAAGATGTAATATTTTTTTAACAAAATTCCCATCAGATATTAAAATTATATTGAATCCTTGCTTTCTTCAAACACATAGAAAATTTATTCACATATTTAATAACATGGTTCTTTTCCATGACACTGAAGCCATAGTTATTTGGCCCTCCTCCATGGTTCTACATAGCATTTTGGCTTACAGCCATATCACGTTGAATACACCGGTTCTCGCTCGATCACCGAAGTTAAGCAACGTTGAGCCTGTCAGTACTTAGATGGATGACTGCTTGGGAATACCAGTTGCTGTAAGCATTTATTGACGGATGTGCATTGTGGTGCAGTGGATATTGGCTTGGAAAGAGAAATCGGTGAGCCGAGTTCGAATTCCAGTTGAATACCCTGCATTCAATTAAGCACTGGTACCCTTGGGAAAGTTATTAATCCGTCCCTTCTCTCTAGTTATGGGTTAAATAACAGGGTAAACTTGGGGACCCTGCCCTTAAAAACAAATCCCAATGAATCTTGATACTCAAAAGAAAAAAGTATTACTAGACACAAAACTTATATAAAAACAATAATAAATTGTTGAAAAGGAAAATGGTATTACCAGTGATAAATAAATAAAACTTAGTTGGCAATAAATGACCCACCGAGGTTGATATGCCATAAAACTAAACAACCAACCAACCAACATAGGTTTTTAACCCTCACTCTCCAAAAGGTTGCTGAACCCTGGTCTAAACATTACAAGACTCTTGCTACTTTGTCACTATGGCTAATGAAAGTTTTCAGATGAACAACATTCATCAGTTCCACCACCTTCCCTGCTAAGATCTCTCATCATTATGTGCATTGTAGCAAACCATTATAATTCTCTTCATATTTCATTGGTGAGATATAAGTTTCACACAAACAGTTTCTTCCCACAAATTGCTACTTTGTGGAACTGGCTCCCAAAATGATGCTTCCCCAATCACCACACTCTTAACTTATTCAAGTCTAGGGTTAACCCTTATCTTTCCCACATATTCTCACAAAATGTGACCCTTACCTTTTACTCTGTAATTTTCTAACTTCAATGATTCTTGGGCCTTGTACAGGATAAACATAAATGTAAAAAAAAAAGACTCCTGAGGGGATGCTTCCTCTTCAAGTCTCAGATCGATCATTAAAAAAAATGATTAAATTATTTGCATTTTTACGTTTTGACTGTTGTATACTCCAGCCTTCTTCAGATGCTAGAAATTTCAAACCAAGCGCTGTATTTCAATCACTGGGATATTTTTCTCGTACTTCCCGCCTGTGGAATTCCTTTCCACATACTAGCTTCCCCGACAGCTACAATCTCCAGAAGTTTAAATGTAAGGTCAATAGACACCTCCTAACACACTAACTCGCATCCATTCTCTCAAACACTCTTCCCATCTACATCCTTACTCGTCTATCACCCTCCTTCTGACATTTCCTATATCTAACCACTCTTTCTCACCACCTTCCTCGATGTAACCCCCTGTGCAATAGTGGCAGTGGGATGCCTTGCTTGGGGTGAAATGATTAAAAAAAAAATATACCATTCTCATTCCATGTGCAATGCCTCTTTTGGTAGCCATGTAATTATCTTCTTTTAACGAAACTCTTCTAAGTTATTTGTTCACCACTGTTGTTACCTGGTATTGAACTCACAACTATTTGGGTCAAGTCACTGGAACTAACCAACACATCCAAGGACACATGACCCTGTGGATACAGGTGTTTTCAAATAATTTTTATGTTGCATGATTATAAAATTCAGCAAGTTATTATGCGAAATAGTTTTTGACAAGCTCTTAAATTTGGTTTTTCATTAGAGAAAGTTTTTTTTTTTGGGGGGGGGGGGGTTAATCATTTCACCCCAAACAAGGAAATAAATCTACTAAAACAAAAGCTGGTTATTTAGTGTGAAAGAATGCGAGAAAAAAATCATTAATTAGACAGGACAATAAAAGAACAGGAATTAAGAAAACAGAAGATAACGATTGTCGTTTCATTTAAATTCACTTTCAGTGTTTTTGAATTCTCACTCGTTTCCATAAATGTTGGAACCTCCGAGTTGTCAAGTGAGTGACTACTTGGGAAACTGGTTTTAATAAAACCCGAGAATGTACAGAACTTCGGCTCTCTTCCCACCAGAGAAGGGAAAAAAAAATCTTTTTTTCTTATAACTGTGAGAGTAAAGAAGTGAATTGCCATAAAAAAATTTTTGAGTGCTTTTTTTTTTTTTTTTTTTTTTAACCATTTCTTACTGTTTTTCCTTTCGGATGACTTTACAAAACTCAACAAAAATGAATCAATCAGTTAAGTGGCCTACGTATAACACACTTTGGGTGATCATGTCTTAAAATAGACATGACTGACTGTGCTGAAGACTATCCCGCAGTAGGTTGCCATTGCTTTCTGCGATAGACTAGTTGTCAACCAAGGCTATAGAACCCAACCTGTCCTGTTATTTAACCCATAACTGGAGGGAAGAGACAGATTAATAACTTTCCCAAAAGTATTTGTGCATAAGTGAATACAAAGAATTCAACTGGAATTCAAACATGGCATCCCAATTTGTTGTTCCGAGTTGATATCCAATATAAGAAAGAGAGAATATCCAATGTTTTATTCTTTTTTTTTTTTTTTTAATCATTTCACCCCGAGCAAGGCGGAAATGCCACTGATGTGCAGGGGGCTACATAACTGTAAAAAGATTAATTAGAAAAGAGTGACGAGTACAAACTAGTTAGAAAGGAACAATAGAAAGCTGAGAAAGCTGATGACAGATACATAGGTGGAGAGAAAGGGAAGGTTATACGGGGGTGGGGAGAGAGCTAGAGTCTAGTGGTTAGTAGATGAGTATTGACTTTGCATTTAAATTTCTGGAGGTTGTAGCCGTCAGGAAAGCAAGAATACGGGAGTGAGTTCCACAGGCGGGAAGTGCGAGAGAAGAAGCTGCAGGAGTAGAATTGTCGTCTGCATTTGGCTAACCTGACTGTGAATGGGTGGGACCTAGTTGCCAGTCTGGTTGCATGAGTAAACACCTGTTGAGGAGGCACCAGTGACTTAAGTTCATCCGAGCAGAAGCCATGAAAGTATTTATAGAACAAAGGGAGGCCACACAAAGAGAATAAATCCAGTTTGTTATAAGAATGGGAAGTTAATTGAGCAAGTGTAGTTAATTAATAAAAAAAATGCATTACTTTTTAATTGATCCTTAAATTTCACAGCACCATTTGTGAAAATGTCTCTTTTTTTTAAAAAATAAGTTAAATTCTAATTTTGTTTTTAGTCATGGCACATTTTTTGTTCAAAAATGTTTCTCTACCCAATAGCCTAATGAATAAAGAGGCCCAAGCCTAAAGGCTACAATAACTACCATGCTACTTTATAGCCTAATGAATAAAAGAGGCCCAAGCCTAAAGGCTACAATAACTACCATGCTACTTTATAGCCTAATGAATAAAAGAGGCCCAAGCCTAAAGGCTACAATACTACCATGCTACTTTATAGCCTAATGAATAAAAGAGGCCCAAGCCTAAAGGCTACAATAACTACCACGCTACTTTATAGCCTAATGAATAAAAGAGGCCCAAGCCTAAAGGCTACAATAACTACCATGCTACTTTATAGCCTAATGAATAAAAGAGGCCCAAGCCTAAAGGCTACAATAACTACCATGCTACTTTATAGCCTAATGAATAAAAGAGGCCCAAGCCTAAAGGCTACAATAACTACCATTCTACTTTATAGCCTAATGAATAAAAGAGGCCCAAGCCTAAAGGCTACAATAACTACCATGCTACTTTATAGCCTAATGAATAAAAGAGGCCCAAGCCTAAAGGCTACAATACTACCATTCTACTTTATAGCCTAATGAATAAAAGAGGCCCAAGCCTAAAGGCTACAATAACTACCATACAACTTTACAGCCTACTGAATAAAAGAAGCCCGAGAACAAAGCTATCAGAAATACCACATTACTCTATAGCCAAATAAATAAAAGTGGCCCTAGGCTCAAAGCTATAATTACTACCACACTACTTTATAGACCAGTGTTTCTCAACCAAGGTTTCTCAGAAGTTTAAGTTTCTGCAAAAGTTCCCTAAAGTTTTGGTGAGAACATGTGAGATAAGCTAATATACTTTTGACTTTTTATTTAATTTCATATACGTAATATTACTAAGCACGCACAATATATTTTGGTTATTGTAATATTGTAATATAATACCTCATCCCATATAACCTATTATGTTATTAAAAATATAACAATCATTGGAAATATATTTAATGATAAGACGGAAAGTGCAACACAGAGATCCGAAGGTGAATTGCTATGGCAAAGGAAGCATTCCAGAAGCTGAGTAGAGTATTAAGAAACAGGACAATTTCACTAGAAACAAAGAAGAGAGTACTGGATTGCTATGTGATGTCGCTTCTTCAATATGGCAGAGAATGCTAGACAATATCATCGAAGATGAAGGAAAAACTTGAAGCAACTGAAATGTGGTTCTACAGAAGGATGCTGTGAATATCATGGATTGAACATGTGAGCAATGATGAGGTTTTGGAAAGGATGGAAACGAAAAGGAAATGAATACTGAGCATCAGAAAGAGACAGCTAAAGTTCCTTGGACATGCAATGAGGAAGGAGGGCTTGGAGAACCTGATACTAACAGGCCAGATAGAGGGGAAAAAGAAACAGGGGAAAGTAGTAGATAACATATTTGAAGGACCTGATCAGGTGGATGACGGAACGAGGGTTGCATCATATAACAGGAGAAAGCGTGCTAAGAGCCACTGGGATAGGGAGACGTGGAAGGCCATGATCGCTTATGTCCTGAAGGGACAGGGCACATTGAAGAAGAAGTGTAATGCCAGTGTATAAGACTTTCACTTAGACACCTCTATAGCGTAAGGGAGATGATTAATGTTTCTTTGATTTGGCCTTGCGTCAGACATAACCAAACTCCCTACACCTTACAAGAATTATCATCATCAGAATTACCAGACGGTTGGTTGTCGGCAGGATGGAATATATGGAATTATGTGGAATAGTGTAAGAATAAAATATACATTTTGCATTTTAAAATAGAAATTTATTAAAAGGAAAGAATAACAAAAGTTGTAGAAGTTATGTGCAATTAGAAATATTATTAAGAAGTTAAGGATAGAGTTTGTGTTCAATGATAAAGTTATGGGTATCAAGAAATGTAGAAAATGTTCATAGTAGTAATTCTTGAAAGAGATAAGGAGAAAGAGAACAAGGTGCGACCTGACCTTATCTCTGGGTTGATTTGGAGTTGAAGTTACATTTTAGTTGTTTCATCTCGTGGCTCCAATCTGACTCTGTTGACTGGTCGCAGAATGTCCTTAAGTAATTAAAATTGATCATGTGACCAGCATTTTTGCTTTTCGATATGAAATAACGTCATTATAAATTTTCTGTTTTTAATTCAATCAGGATTCAGAATTTGCTTTTCGCACTGACTTGTGAATTTTGTCATTATAAATTTTCTGTTTTTAATCCAATCAGGATTCAGAATTTCTTAGTTGTTTTTCCACAGTTCTTAATTTCTTATCCCTACACCTCCACTCATTCACTGAGAAAACAGCATAGTTAAAAAGCCCCAAACTTTTTTTTTTTAATCGTGACACCCCAAGCAAGGCATTCCACTGCCACTATAGTGCAGGGGGTTACATAGAGGGATTAGGTATAGGAAATGTCAGAAGGAGGGTGATAGACGAGTTAGGATGTACAAAGGGAGAGAGTTGGAGAGAGTGGGTGTGAGTTAGTGTATTAGGAGGTGTCTATTGACCTTACATTTAAACTCCTGGAGGTTGTAGCCGTCAGGGAAGCAAGTATGTGGTAGGGAATTCCACAAGCGGGAAGTGCGAGGGAAGAAGCTGTTGGAGTAGAAATTGCGGTTACATTTCATCGGTTTCACTGTAAAAGGGTGGGACCTAGTTGCCAATCTAGTATCTCGTGCAAATTCACATCTAGGGGGCACCAGTGATTTAAATGCGTCAGAGCAGAAGCCATGAAAGTATTTATAGAAGAGGCACAGGGAAGCCACGTCATGCCGGTGAGAGAGATACTGCAGGCGGTCAGCCAAGTCGGTATCAATCACATTACAGATTCTTTGCTGTATTTTGTCAAGAACCCCCAGGAGAATAGAAGGGGCACCCGACCAGATGTGGCAGCAGTACTCAATACACGGGCGGATGGTGGATCTATATAATTACAGGATAGGTTCAGGCGGAAAGAATTTCCGGGCCCTGCACAGAGAGCCGACTTTCATAGGTTTGGATTTAGCAATGGATTCGACGTAGTCATTCCACTTGAGGTCCGCTGAGAGTGTCAGGCCAAGCAGGCATAGTGAATAAAAACAAAATTTTGTCATCAAAATATTAATGTTATTATTAAGAGAAAAACGATCAAAGTATTTTTAATTAATTTTTAGAATATTTTAATGCTTTTTAGCACATTCAAAATTTTATTTTTAAATCTTGTTTTGCCAGTAAAGTATAAATAAATAATAATGATGTTGTTTTTGTTTTGTTTCCATTTATATTACATGTCTATCATATTGATTTCTTATTTTTATTTTTTGCATTTGAGTTTAGAAATTTTTTATGTGTGAATAAAAATTCCCTGATGAAGTACTATAAACGAACCGTATGAATTTTATTTAGCATTATCCAAAAATTTGACAAAGAAGTATTAATTTCTACTTTACAAAAATATATATTTTGATATCTACCACATGAACTACGATAAAAATAAAATGAGAAAAATATGATTTATAATTTTGTTTTTTATGCAAGGGTTCCTTAAGACAAGAAGTAATTTATTTTAAGCGTTACACAAGGGTAAAAAGGTTGAGAAATGCTTTTATAGACTAATAAATAAAATTGGTCCTAGCACATGGCTACCAGAACTATCACACTACTCAATAGTCTAATAAATAAAAGAGGTCATTGGCTCAGAACTACACGAGCTATCACACTGAACTATAGCCTAAAGAATAAAAGAGGCTATAGGCTCAAAGATACCGGAACTACCACTCTATTCTATAGTCGAATAAATAAGAGGTCCTAGGTTCAAGGTTACAAGAACTACCACACTAAACTATAGCCTAATGAATAAGAGGCCCTAGACCAAAGTCTACCAGAACTACCACACTACTCTATAGCCTAATGAATAAAAGAAGCCTTCGGTTCAAGGCTCCAACAACTACCACACTATAGACTAACGAATAAAAGATGCTCAAGGTTTCAAAAACTACCACACTACTCTATAGACTAATGAATAAAAGAAGCCTTCGGTTCAAGGCTCCAACAACTACCACACTATAGACTAACAAATAAAAGAAGCTCAAGGTTTCAAAAACTACCACACTACTCTATAGCCTAATGAATAAAAGAAGCCTTCGGTTCAAGGCTCCAACAACTACCACACTATAGACTAACAAATAAAAGATGCTCAAGGTTTCAAAAACTACCACACTACTCTATAGCCTAATGAATAAAAGAAGCTTTTGGTTCAAGGCTCCAACAACTACCACACTATAGACTAACAAATAACAGATGCTCAAGGTTTCAAAAACTACCACACTACTCTATAGACTAATGAATAAAAGAAGCTTTTGGTTCAAGGCTCCAACAACTACCACACTATAGACTAACAAATAACAGATGCTCAAGGTTTCAAAAACTACCACACTACTCTATAGACTAATGAATAAAAGAAGCCTTCGGTTCAAGGCTCCAACAACTACCACACTATAGACTAACAAATAAAAGAAGCTCAAGGTTTCAAAAACTACCACACTACTCTATAGACTAATGAATAAAAGAAGCCTTCGGTTCAAGGCTCCAACAACTACCACACTATAGACTAACAAATAAAAGAAGCTCAAGGTTTCAAAAACTACCACACTACTCTATAACCTAATGAATAGAAGAGACCCTATGCTCAAGTCTACAATCACTGCTACACTTCTACATAGCCAAATAAATAAAAGTCCTTAAGACTCTAAGAACTATCACACTACATCGTCTAATAAATAAAAGATACATTAAGTTTTAAAACTTCAAAAACTTCTCGATTATTCTTTAACCTAATGAATAAAGTGGACAATAAGTTTAATGTTCCAGAATTTGCCTGATTATCCCATAGTTTAGTGAATAAAGCAGACACTGTGATTAAAACCTTAAAAAAAAAAACTACTCTTATCTATTTTGATCAATTGAATAAAATAGACATTAGTTTTAAGTTTCCAAAACCTCTCTGAGTATTTATAACTGG
This sequence comes from Ascarosepion bandense, assembly GCA_037127315.1. Lineage (NCBI taxonomy): Eukaryota > Metazoa > Mollusca > Cephalopoda > Sepiida > Sepiidae > Ascarosepion > Ascarosepion bandense. Next base: position 262,855 of record JBBBDQ010000810.1, read on the forward strand.
AAATACATTCCCCATTTTTGTTTTTATTCAGACTTCTCAGCTGTTTTCTTCACTGGTTTTTAGCTCTCCATTACTCCATTTTATTTACCTTCAGATACCAGTTAACTGTTTTTCAGCCTCTTTAGAAAAAAGAGTTCTAAGAGCTAAGTGGCTTGAAATACATTGCAGTGATATTGATTGGTTTTGACTGACAATGGATATAATAATATATTGATTGGTCATGACTAACAATCGATACAGCAGACTTGTACTGGTCTTGACTGAAGAAGGAATAATAAACAATTTAAATGCTAAAAACAGTTAAAATAGAAAAAGGATTTTTAATAATTTAATTAATAAAAGAAACAACCAAAATCTAAATATTATAAAAGGAATCCAGAAATAAAGAATCAAGAACAGACCCGGTATGAATGAGGTTTGAACCTTTATCCTAACTTTTGTGTTCCAAGCAGGAACAACTTGCACTGATTTAACCTTTGGTATTCATAAAGTAGTTTACGGCTATATCGTGTTGAATACACCGGTTCCCGTCCGATCACCGAAGTTAAGCAACATCAAGCCTGGTCAGCACTTAAATGGGTAACCATTTGCAAATACCAGGTGCTGTAAATGTAAAGATCAAGAATGGTTTACCTGTCCTCCAGGTTTGGGAGTCGGGTGCAGAGCTAACAACCCTGCCCAGTACAAAACAGTTTGTTACAGAAACAGCAACAAAAAGTTGCTGCCCTAAGCACCATCTGGGTGTGATGATGGATAAATGATGATGATGATGATTCATAAAGTGAAAATTTTAACATTAAATTAATTTTGTTTAATTTTTATGTCTGTTATTTATGAATCTTTGTTTCACCCAGTGTAATGTCTAATGTTCCTTGAGTGTTTGGAAATTATCAGTGAAAAGCCAATTATCACATAATCTCCAATATGGAACAGGCTTGCCTCCCAGAGAGTAAAACACTATGCCTTCTTGGCCTTACAGTCTTGGCCTTACACTCTTGGCGGACCTCAAATGGAATGACTATATCGAATCCATTGCCAAATCCGCCGCTATGAAAGTCGGTTCTCTGTGCAGGGCCCGGAAGTTTTTCCCGTCTGAAACTATCCTGCACAAATATAAAATCTACCATCCACCTGTGTATTGAATACTGCTGCCACATCTGGTCAGGTGCCCCTGCTACTCTCCTCGAGCTTCTTGACAAAATACAACGGAGAATCTGTAACGTGATTGATACTGACTTGGCAGACCGGCTGCAACCACTCTCCCACCGGCATAACGTGGCTTCCCTGTGCCTCTTCTATAAATATTTTCATGGCTTCTGCTCCAATGAACTCAGATCATTGGTGCCGCCTAGGTACGAATTTACACGAGATACTAGATTAGCAACTAGGTCCCACCCTTTTACAGTAAAACTGATAAGATGTAACCATAATTTCTACTCCAACAGCTTCTTTTCTCGCACTTCCCGCCTGTGGAATCCCCATCCACATGTCTGCTTTCCCGACAGCTACAATCTCCAGGAGTTTAAATGTAAGGTCAATAGACACCTCCTATCACACTAACTTGCATCTATTCTCCCAACACTCTCACCATCTACCCAACCCTCATTCTCGGTATCCTTACCTGTCTATCACCCTCCTTCTGACATTTCCTATATCTAACCATCCTTTCTCACCACTTTCCCCTCTATGTAACCCCCTGCGCAATAGTGGCAGTGAAATGCCTTGCTTGGGGTGAAACGGTTATAAAAAAAAAGGAAAAAAAAATCACATTCATAAAGTAAGCTTAAACTGAATTATCTCCCTTAAGTCTCATCAAAATGAAGCCATATTTGCTGTATTCATCATCTTATACATAATTATCTGTCTCTCGTTATATAACCCAAGGACATCTCGATTTAGGGCTGCTAGATTTTACGTATATAATAATGGGACCTTGGAGCATATTACTAGCATATTAGTTTTTTGAAAATTCCCCAAAGCTTAAAGTACAATGTATAATATTAAACTGAACCCTTACATTGTGCCAGTCAGGTTAACTAAATTGAATCATTAACCATTTAAAATAGCTGAAAATTTTAAAACATTTTAAATTTTTAGAAAGGAGCTCAATTTACATCGTAAATATAATGCTAAACTGGATTCTTACTTTATGCTTTGCAAAATCAAATCCTTTTTTTTTTTTTGTCGATGTTTACTTGTGAATAAAATGTGAATGTTATGAATTCCAGTCAGGTTCATAACTTTTTTTATGGGCAAATACCCTTTGGAAAAGTATGAATCCATCTCTTCTTCCTCCAGCTATGGGTTGAATAGCTGGACAGACTGGGTTCTATAGCCTTGGTCTACTGCAGAAAGAAACAGCAACCTACTGCAGAAAAATCTTCAACCTAGAATCAAAAGAGACATCATTACCCAAGCATGTATAATGAATGGCAGCTTACTGAGTGAGTGAACCATATAAAGCAGATATTTAACTGATAATTTCCGAGCCAGAAACCAAAGTCGTCACCTTCCCCCACCTCAGGTACTTTTGGTGACTATAAAATCAAGACTTAAAAAAATTTATAGTTAAATTGTTTACCTATATTACACTAACAGTATAGCCCTGCCTTACTCGGGTGAAATGAAAGCTTTAAAACTAATCCTCTTTGGACATTGGCACAAAAAACTAAAAAGCAATAGTTGTTTCCAGTTAAAGCAAAACCGTAGACTGAAAAAAAATGAACTGATGTAAGTCAAATTTTGATTTCCTGATATCGATACCAAATAAGTTTTTTTCGTCATAAACTGAATTTTGAAGGCTAAATAAGTCCTCTGAGTAAATGCTATCATGGCTAAGAGTAAGAACTACAATTATACCTACTTAGAGCCAAACCCGAAGCAAAAACTAAAATAAAAGGGCTGAAAAAAATAGACATACAGACAGATAAACAGACACACACACAAACATCTTGCTTTTATATATATATATATATTATCAATTTTCTGCACGATTGTAAGAACTGCAACCTTGAAATTTATGAATATCATTTCTTATGTCTTTGTCTATGAGTATATCAAATTTGATTAAAATCGGACCACTCCTTCTATAACCCGATTTTTTCAATTATCGATTTTCGATATTTATCGACACAAAACCTAGCTAAGAACACTCGCAAAAACTTATAGTACAACTGTGTAAATTTTCAAGAAAATCGGTTTAGCCATTTTGGAGTCTCTAGGTAATGGACACACACACACACGCACAGACAAAGTTCCATTTATAAATAAGTTTAGATAAACAACTAATATAAAAATAATTGGCAATGAATTTCTCTAGTAAAATAACTGGCTGTGAATTTTTATGTCTATCCAGTATCTGCTCTGTTGTCATACTCAATCTAATCAGGGGGAAGGTACTAGTATCTTGTGTGCACCCCCCTCCACACACCCACATGTAATCTATGATATTGGGCTCCCTATTCTACTCTCTCAAAATCAGTTTTTATAAGTTATTGTTCTTGTAAAATACAAATTTTATTTTAACCTAATTATATACAATAATGGATCATATGCAATATAGGTGAACAATTCAACTACAAAAACTGTAAATACATACAATGTATCTAAATAGAAATTAGAGACCTGTCATAATAGATTGTTCAATCTTAAATAAATCACCTATTAAACAGAATGAACTCTTCCAACCATTACACATACCTCCCCTCACAAGAGGTGAGAGACAGTAGCCAATAGATAGTTTAAGTAGCCTGAAGAAATCGCTCTGAACTCAGCTGAGAGTCGTCTACGAACACCGATACTGTAACAACCATTGCAAGTCCCCGTTTGAGGGTCGAATTATAGTATTACACACTAACCCGTATTATCATTCTACTAACTAGGTTCCAAGGAGTAGATAGACTAAACCAATTGGAGTAGATGGACTAAACTATCGCCCGGTTCACACTCCACCCACACCTATTGAACAGGTGAAGAGGCTCATCCCTTGTTTCCTGTTTAGGATGCAGTTTCCGGTTTTCTCTTTTCCAATCTTCTCACTTTGTTTTTTTTTGTTTTGTTTTTTTCTTTCAATTGGAGTAGATAGACTAAACTATCGCCCGGTTCACACTCCACCCACACCTATTGAACAGGTGAAGAGGCTCATCCCTTGTTTCCTGTTTAGGAATGCTGTTTCCGGTTTTCTCTTTTCTAATCTTCTCACTCTTATGTAGCTCCCTGCACATCAGTGGTGGCATTACCGCCTTGCGTGGGGTGATATGATTAAAAAAAAAAAAGTGTTGTATTTTGCCGTGTTTAATACATATTTGATATTTCCTATTTTGGTTGTTTTGTATCATTCTTGCTGGACCTTTAACTGGATTCACTACAGTTTTGTGGCAGTTTTTAACATCAACTTGAGATATTTCTTGTTAAAAAGTTGAATAATTTTTAATACATTCAACATTCAGTCAGTTAAGTGCCATACGTGATACACATTTGGGCGATCATGTCTCGAAAGAGACATGACTGACTGGGCAGAAGATTATCCCGCAGTAGGTTGCCATTGCTTTCTGCGGTAGACTGGTTGCCGACCAAGGCTATAGAACCCAATCTGTCCTGCTATTTAACCCATAACTGGAATGAAGAGACGGATTAATACCTTTCCCAAGGGTATTTGCGCGTAAGTGAATGCGATGGATTCAACTGGAATTCGAACTCGGCTCACCTGGTTTCTCATTCCGAGCCGATATCCGCTGTACCACAACGCACATCTTCAACATTAAGGATCAAAAAAATAGGAAATTTTATTTGTTTTTTCACTTATCATGAGCAAAACAAAGTAATGGATTTGGACAACAAAAAAACAAACAAACCCAAGAATGACATCAAAAGCCACAAAAAATGTTCACCCTTTGATAAATTTGTTTAATTTTTAACATATGTAAATGTAGATTGAAAAATGCAAATGCTGATAGGATATTCAGGGTCATGAAGCACTGCATGGAGTCCCTAATCAAAATTGAGCCAACCCTGGTCGTAGAGGGGTCAGGCGTAGTATGCATCTTTTCTGAATGTCAGTCAGTCAGTTAGTTAAGTGCCATATAAGAGATATGACTGACTGGGCAGAAGGTTGCTATTGCTTTCTGCGGTAGACTGGTTGCCAGCCAAGGCTATAGAACCAAATCCGTCCTGTTATTTCACTCATAGCTAGAAAGGGAAGAGTTGTATTAAATTATTAAGTAGTAATTAGTGGGGGATCAGTTTATTACTTAAAACAATATAAAACTGATCCCCCACTTTATGCTCAGTAGAAGCCTTAATCGTGTTTTCAATTATTATATTCAGTCAGTCAGTTAAGTGCCATACGTGATAGACGCTTGGGTGATCACGTCTTGAAAGAGACATGACTGACTGGGCAGAAGATTATCCTGCAGTAGGTTGCTATTACTTTCTGTGGTAGACTGGTTGCTAGCCAAGGCTATAGAACCCAATTTGTCCTGTTATTTAACCCATAACTGGTGGGAAGAGACAGATTAATATCTTTCCCAAGGGTATTTGCACATAAGTGAATGCAAGGAATTCAGCTCCCCAATTTCTCATTCCAAGCCAATATCCACTGCACCAGAGCGCACATCCCTGAATGGAATCATACCAAAAATGAATTATTGCTGCCATATATTGGCTGAGCTGCTCGGCCCTCATCTGGCTGTCTTGACAGAGTTCAAAAGTATCTGTGGGGGCTTACTATTCAAGGTGAATGTAGGTTTGGATTTTTACATGGCACAAGGCCATTTCCCAAAGGAACTTCCTAACTAAATCCTTATGTTCCGCCAATATTTTTATAAACGTTGAAAATCATTCATTAAACAAGCAAATGGAAAGTGGAATGAAATTGACAGCGCATCAGTTTGCAACTATAAAGTGTATTTAACAAATATTAACAAGAAATACATAAATTACATGGATGTTGAATATGATGTGAAATTGTTTGTTTGAAAGTGTCTTCCATGGACTGTATGAAAATTTCTGTTAGAGCTTTTAATGTAAGTTGAACAGGTATTTAAATTTCTGTACCTGCTTGATTTTAGCATCCCTGGCCTGTAATTGGCATTTTCGGCATCTCTTTTTGCTGATGACTGCATTCAGTTTTCTTGTAGTTTATCTTTAGGCCTTTCTTCTTGCTTACTTTGCTTCCTTCTATAGGAAGTCTTTTATTTTTCTTTCTGTGTCTGCTATCCACATTGTGTCATTTGCATATTTGACGTGTCAAGATTGTGTCTGCCAATGATGAATCCTGGCAGGGTTTCTAGTTCTCTTACATTTGCTTCGCTGTATAGGTTGAATAAATCTGATGAGAAAACACTGTGGGGGCTTCTGCTGCAAGGTTAATTTGGATTAATTTCTATGTTGGATTTCACATGGCACAAGGCCACCTCCCAAAGGAACTTCCCAACCAAATCCCTACAAACCACCATTATTTTCATAAGCGTTGAAAATCCCTTAAAAATTCCTTAAACAAGCAAATGGAAAGTGGAATGAAATTGACAAAGCATCAGTTTGCAACTATAAAGTGTATTAACAATAACAAAAAATACATACATTACATCGATGTTGAAATTGTTTGTTTGAAAGTGTCTTCCATGGACTGTATGGAAATTTGTGTTAGAGCTTTTGACGAAAGTTGAAATGTTCATTGTTGCCGTAAGATTTATCAGTGTGATAAGAAATTTGTACGAGGAATATTATGACTAAAAAGAATTGTTCAAATCTGAGAGTTCATGAATAACATTCATTTTTCTAGTGTACAGAAGAATGAATTTGTAAGAGAGAGTGAGTTGGACATAAAATTTTACATGTGCACAAAGGAAATTCTGGTGCCAACTGGCAAAAAATGCGTGGCAAATCATTTATATAGGTGTGCAAACATCCTTACAATTTGGTGGTAAAAATGTAGTTCACTTACCTTGATTCTGATTGGCTAGCTCAAACCAATCAGCAAACAGCTTACATTTATTCAAATATAAAATGGTTACATACAAAATTTAATACATACATTTGCGTAAATGCGTAAGTAAATGTGTGTTTCCATAGGTATGTGCATCTGTCATATATCTACATGGCCTTGTGAGTAATGAATTATCTTCCCCACAAACAAAATGTTGCAAGTGTCTTGCTGATTTATTCACTATTGATATGGTATGTGTTCTGACAAGCTAAATTCCTTAATACCAGCAACCGCCGACCTTTACAATTGGGACATGCCACGCCACATAGACAAGCATGTTTCCTCACCATTCCTTTCATATTTCATTAGTAAGAAGTAAGTTCCGTTCAGAAAGCCTCTTCCCAAGAACTGCTGTTTTGTGGAACATACGCCTTGTGGGATGTTTCCCCAATCACTAAAATCTTGACCTTTTCAGGTCAAGGGTTAACCATTATCTTTCTTACATGACCAGACAAACTTTACTTGTTGCCTTTTTTTATGCTAATACAACACTACATAGTAAGTCTCTATCTTGAAAGGCTCTTGGGTCTTATATTAGATGAATATTAGTACTTAAAAAAATCATTAAATTTAATTACATTTTTCATGAATTTGTTTGATTCTTTCTGTTATATCAAGAATTAATAATAAATTAATCTGTAGTATTTATACAATTCATTTCTGTAGTAAAAAAATAATTCCCAATTAATTTTTATAGTAAAATACTTTTCAATTCATTTCTGTAGTAAAAAAATAATTTCCAAATAATTTTAATTGTAAAATACTTTCAAATGTATTTCTGTGGTAAAAAAATAATTTCCAATTAATTTTTACAGTAAAATACTTTCAAATTTATTTCTGTAGTAAAAAATTTCCAATGTATTTTTATAGTAAAATACTTTCAAATTCATTTCTGTAGTAAAAAATAATTTCCAATTAATTTTTATTGTAAAATAGTTTCAAATTCATTTCTGGAGTAAAAAAATGATTTCCAATTAATTTTCATAGCAAAATACATTCAAATTCATTTCTGTAGTAAAAGAATTTCAACTAATTTTTATAGTAAAATACTTTCAAATTTATTTTGCAGTAAAAAATAATTTCCAATTAATTTTTATAGTAAAATACTTTCAAATTCATTTCTGTAGTAAAAAATAATTTCCAATTAATTTTTATTGTAAAATAGTTTCAAATTCATTTCTGGAGTAAAAAAATGATTTCCAATTAATTTTCATAGCAAAATACATTCAAATTCATTTCTGTAGTAAAAGAATTTCAACTAATTTTTATAGTAAAATACTTTCAAATTTATTTTGCAGTAAAAAATAATTTCCAATTAATTTTTATAGTAAAATACTTTCAAATTCATTTCTGTAGTAAAAAATAATTTCCAATTAATTTTTATAGTAAAATACTTTCAAATTCATTTCTGTAGTAAAAAATAATTTCCAACTAATTTTTATAGTAAAATACTTTCAAATTCATTTCTGTAGTAAAAAATAATTTCCAACTAATTTTTATAGTAAAATACTTTCAAATTCATTTCTGTAGTAAAAAATAATTTCCAACTAATTTTTATAGTAAAATACTTTCAAATTCATTTCTGTAGTAAAAAATAATTTCCAACTAATTTTTATAGTAAAATACTTTCAAATTCATTTCTGTAGTAAAAAATAATTTCCAACTAATTTTTATAGTAAAATACTTTCAAATTCATTTCTGTAGTAAAAAAAATAAACAAAACAATTTCAAAATAAGGACTTCATATAAAACTATTTTCCTTTACTTTTTAGATGCACCATCAGAGGAGGGAGACAAGATGTTCAAGAAACCAGTGAAGCGTCCTGGGGATACCCCTCTTGACCTGACGGTGTCAACGTCGAAAAAGAGCAAAGAAGATGATCCTGACATTGACGACTCAGAGTTGCAAAATTCTACTCTGATGTCATACAATGAAGACGAAGAAGACGAAGAGGATGAAGAAGACGAGGAAGAGGAAGACGAAGAGGATGATGAGGACGAAGAAGACGAAGAGGAGGAAGATGAGGAAGAAGAAGCCGAAGAGGAAACCTAAATCTCCATCCTGGTGTGTTTAACTGTCCCAGTTGTGCCTATTAATCATGTGTGGCCAGCAGTTGTCACTGCTGACCGCTGTGGAGAAGCAGGACTTCTGTGTGCTGGAGCTAACAAGTGGTAGCCACTGGCTGGAGGATGACCATGACAACCACACAATACATTCTCCTCCTCCTCCTCCTCTTCTTCATCCCTCCTTTTTCTTCTTCCACCACCACCACCACCACCATTTTCACTACTACTACTACTACTACAACAACTCAACAGCCAACTCACTTAGAAGCCAGCAGTTCAACCAACGAAACCCCACCCCCATTTTTTTAATGTGTTTTGGAACCTGTGAACTGATCACTGTCTATGTCTGTCCGTTTGTCCGTCTGTCTGTCTGTATATCAACTTCCTTGTTTTAATTTCTGTGTCATACACAGTAAAAGAGTTTTTTTTATTTCATGATGATGACAACAATAATAATAATTTAATTCCAGGTATTGTTAGAATGTTTTTAATTTTAAACAAAAAATCTTGTTTTTAAAAACTGGAAAATAAAAATTCAAATGACATAATTTTTTTTTAAACTATTTGTTTTTATTCTTTTAAAAATTATTACGTTTTGTCATCAATTAAAAATGTTTAATTATTTTTACTTATTTTTTATTTGTTATTTGATGTTAAGAATTTTTAGAAAGCAATGTGTTTCAAGTAATTTCTTAAAATTAAAACAATACATTTTTTTTATTTTATTAAAACAAGTTTTACAATTTTTTTTTACAATGTGAAAATATTCTTTTTAAGACACTAGCATTATTTTTTTTTAATTTTTAAAATCATAAAACAATTGTGTACATTTTTTTAATATAAAATATTTGATTCAATGAATTTTAAGGATTTTTTTAATATTTAAAATCTAAAAAAGCAAAATATAAAATAAAATAAAACTTTTAAAAAAAACTACTTAATCCAAGACACTTAAAAAAATTTTTTTTAGTCTATTTGGCTATGTGTTTTTTCTAATAATAATTAAGAAAAAAATTTCAAAAAAAAACTTCCTGGTTCACTCTACAGCCATCACATTCCCCCTTCGTTCTCTCACCCAACCAGTCGCAGGTCTTTTTCTCACTCCCCACTCTCTCATCTTTTTCTTTTGGTTACCACTCTTACTTACTGCCATTTTACTATACGTTCGTTTCTATTCCTATCGTCATCCTAACAACCACCATCACTACCAATGTCTTAGTGCTGCAGTACAAATATATTAATATTAAATTCACCTTCCATTGCTTTCCATCTTTCTGTATGTGTTCAAAAAAAGAAAAGAAATTTGCTAATTTGAATCCTATTGCATTTATCTCCCCTTGTTCAGATTACCCCATGTTTAGAAGAAATTCTTGTTCAGCAAGGTCCACTTAAATGAAGACTGATTTAGACGTAACATAATTTCCACACCTCAAAGTGGGACAGATTTTCATTTTTTGTTTTTTTATTAAACCTTTAATTTTTTTGCATAATAAATTGTTTTCATCGCCCAACATCCCATAAGCTTCAGGGCTGATAAAAAAAAAAAATTATTACTGATATGACACGACAGACCCTTGGAACCAGAATATATGGTAAACCTAAATAAGATTGTCTTGCCTTTTTATTAGTCAGCCATTATTGTGTTATAAGTTACTTAACTGATATGGCTTTCTTTTTAAGTTTTAAGTGTTCTTTTATTGTAACTCTCAGACAATTGCTTACTAACAAGTGTAAAATGGTAGTTTGATCTATAATAAAAAAATCACTGGAAATTAAGATGAAAAAAATGTTAATAAAAGAGTATTATCACTACTACTACTACTAATAATAATAATAATAATTTTAAAGATTAGCAAAACTGAGCCCATTATTTTATATATATATATATATATATATATATATTATAGATTATATTTTAGAACATGTACATAACTTCTCTATATATAATCGCTACGAAGACGCGTACGTTTCTGCATCGGAGTACCGATGCTTCGTCAGGCAATGTGGTCCTGGGAATCCTTTTCATTTTCATTTATTTTGTTTTGTTAGGGGTATTGGCTGGGGGGGGGGGTTGATATTGTGATATGTCTTTGACAGTTGGAATTTTTTGTGGAGGGTATTAGTGTGTGTGTGGGTGGGTGTTAGCAAGATAATGTAGTCAGTCTCTGACCGTTGGAATTTATTAGTTGGTGCAGATATTTTTTATTTTTATTTTTATTTTTGCAGAGTCTTTACAATCGGTGTAAGTTTGCATGATTAATCTTAATATTGGGTTTAGGGAATGTGTTATTTGTCTTACATTTTTAATTTTTGATTTTGTAAGTTTTAATTTTCTATTCTCATATAAATTTCTCATATAAACAAAAAAATTCCAACTGTCAACGACATATCACAATATCATGAAAATGAAAAGGATTCCCAGTACCACATCGCCTGACGAAGCATCAGTACTCCGATGTAGAAACGGATGCGCCTTCGAAGCGATTATATATAGATAAGTTATGTACATGTTCTAAAATATAATTTATAATAAATATTCACAGCTCTATATAGAAAATTATATATTGTGCATTGTTTTAAATTAATGTTTTGAACGTGGAAAGAATTCTTTGTTCTGTATTCACTCGGATATATATATATATATATATATATATATATAAAAAACAATCCTAATTAAACAATCAATAAATATATATATATATATATATATATATATAGATTGTTTAATTACTTAGTTTTTGGTCATGATAAAATTAAACCAGTCTAGCACATTTCTATTAAAAAGTGTTCAATACAATTATATTGTAGAACTTTTGAATAAAAATGGAAAATATATATATATATATATATATATATATATATATTTCCAGATATTTTTTTTAATCTATTTAGCAGATAATATAGTTTGGATGCTGTCATTGGTCCAACAAATAGGCCTTTATTTTTTGTTTTTGTTTTTTAGATGATAATTGAAATTCACACGTGAGTTCTAACTGGATCCTAGGCGGTTTCTTTTTTAACTAATTTTTTTTTTTTATTGCTACATTTGTATGCTTGTAAAATCTACTGTTTCTACTTCTATTCATTAAAGATAGTTTCATTTATATATTTTTTAAATTCAACCTTGTTGGTAAAAATAGGGGTAGCTCCAGTTCAAACCTAGGGGTACACATGTAGACCCTGAACAAGTCTTTCCTATCCCATATCAATTGTGGTCAGTATCATTTACATACTTCTTAAATCTTTTCATACCCCACCCATGGTATAAATACATTCATCATTTAATATTCCTTGTATTTGGTACTGTTATTACTAATATTAACACCTGTCAAGGGGCTGAGGACTTGTAAATTTTTTTTGGACTGCTGTTATATTAAAAGGTTTATCTCAGGCAAAACAGATTTTCCTTGGTTTAAATCACAAAGTTATCTTGTTTTCAATTCATGGTGTGCTGAAAGTATATATATTGCAACTAGAATCAGGTACCGCCTGTCCATTTTTTTTTTTTTTTAATCATCTGTCGGACACAAGGGCCCAGGACCTTACAGGCTCAGTGTGTAGTATCTGTTTGTCCATGTATGTTTGTCTCTCATAATAGGATCTGTTAAAGGGAAACAACTCTTTTAGTGTTCAGCAGTTGTTCTTCGGGCGTATTAAAAAAATAAAATTGTAAAAATAGAAAAGTTAATATTTATGGTTCGTATTTTATTTTTTTTTTAGTGGTTTTAATGCTTTTATTCAAAATTTTCATTTGGAAATGACCTCAGTCTTGTAAGATTTAAAGTAGGCCACATTCTTCACTGTTGACATGTTCAATAATGTAAACAAATGCCACTTAAATAGTGGATTTGTTTCAATGGCTACCATTACTAAACTGGTAAAAGTACACCCATTTTAACGATAGCTGAACCAGGAAGGTTATGGCCTTGCCATGGATTCAGACTCCCACCATTGGTAATATTTAATTTATTTATAAACATATTTACGTGTAATAAGTACACTAAAAAGTAATTTCTAAGGAATGGATTTTATTTATAATCCAACATTATTTCTTCTTTTTATAAACATTATATTTAGTGAATATACATTCCTGAAGACATCCCTGGTTTTTAAACAGTGTAATTTGATGTCTACCGGCCTGAGTATTTGAGAGTTTTAATAAAGAAAATGGTTGGGTTTGAACCTGCATCCCTATAAATCACCTTCAAGCAAAGCAAGGTTCTTTTACCATTTTTAAAGAAATTCACATTTTATCTGCTTCCTACTAATATTGGGGAAAGGAGTTTCCCCAATATAAAGGGGACTCAGGTTCGTACTTTGCAGAAAGGAATATTTTTTTCTTTATTAAGATTCTTGAACGCACAAGCCAATATATATAAATTGATGCTGAAAAACGAGGTATGTTTATTCAGATGTGTATCTTCTAAATATATCATTTTTAACAATAAGAAATGTACTATAAAACAAAGAATTTTTTAAAAGTTGTCCGAAAATAATTGTGTTAAAAATGCTTTTTTAATGTCAGTTTATCTGAAATTCTTAAAATAAAATTGATTTTCAATTTTTTTTCCTTCTTATTTCTTAAAGAATTGTTTTGTAATCATTTTGTGACAATTTGATTTTTTTTTCTTTCTTGCATATACATCTGACATGATAATGTTTGAAGAATGTTTGTGTACATTTTTAATATTTACATACACTAAGAAAGTCAATTTGTCACAGAATAGCCATGTTGTATTTGTTACTATGAACTGATTAAAAAAAGAAAAAAAAATGAACAGTAATGGAATTTGGATATTTTTTTTTTTCATTTGATATTCCCACTGACGTATGTGTTTGTGTTGGAATTTTTATTTCTGACCATCTTGGTATTATGGCAGGAATAAAAAAATGGCTAAAGAACCAGAAAACGAATGCTTTTTTATTTTTATTTTTTAAATCTTTGTTATTCATTGTCTGTGTCACAATTTCCCACAATTTAGAAAAGTTTGATTTAAAAGCAACAAATCTCATAATTTCATGTAAATGACAGTCCAGTTAAAAATCAATTCATATTTAAAAACTATTTCTTCATTCCTCTAAACCAAACAAAAAAGTACTAAGACCCATATAGCGAATGCATTATTTTATTTGTACTAGTACTTTGCAACAAGGGTTGTACTTAAACAATATTTCATATTCTAAATTCAAGTTTAATAAATGTTATGGGGAAACACACCTATTCCTTAGATAATAAAATCTCCCTCCTATATTAATAAGACTTAACAGGAAGTTAACGGAAAAAGTTCTTGAGAAGTTCATGGGAGTTCTTTAGAGTTCTATCGGAGTTCAGTAGAACTACTAGGCAGTTGATATTCGTCGACAGTTAGCCAAATACTAAAGAGTCAGCTTTCAGTGGAAGATTACCAAGTTCCTAACATTTGGGGTACGTTAAGTCGATTAGCAACCAACATAGCATGATTATAATCTTTAATGCAAAAACTACTACACAACAATAAAATAGACACTAAACTTGACTATTTGGCTGCTTACTATATAGCAATAAGTAAATCTCACAAAGTCATCCCTTCAAACCTCATTGGGCACCTTTTGGCGCTGCTACAAAATAAGCTAGCCTTATTTTACAAGTGGATGAAATTGCAGATTAAAGATTTTTTTTTTAAATATTTCTTATAGAAATTTTTACGGCAGGTTAAATTTAAAATTTAATCTACACCAATTTAATCTAAAATTTAAATTAAATTTAATTAATTGTCGATTAAATTTAAATTTTACTCTATGTTAATTTTCATCAAGTTTTTAGGGGAGGTTAAATGTTTTACTTTCCATCGACATTAATTTTAACACAATTTTTAGTGTTTTAAATTTTTAGTCTAATTCATATTCATTTTAAGAAAATTTTTAGGGGAGGTTATGTTAGCGGAATCCCAAGAATGAAGATATAATTTTGAAACGGTACCACCATGATTTTGTTTTTTATTTTGTTCTTCTCTTTTTCATTCTATTATTTTATTTTTTTGTTCTCCTCCTCATTGTCATGTAAATATTACAGTCTTTATAGTAAATTCTTTTTTTTTTTTTGTTTTAAATAATTACTATGTTACCATTGGTACAATTCCATCAACTACCATCACTAAAAGTATCTCATTATGACTGTCTACAAAATTTACTTTGGTTATCATCACTGTAATCATCAAATAAGGTAACAATTTGACTACTCCACTCCTAATTAGCCCTTTCATCTTCACTGTCAATAAAGTAGCCAGCACACACTCACACACAGTCTCTCTCTCTCATTCCTTTTCCTCCCTTTTCCTCTCTACTCTCCCTTTTCCTCTCTACTCTCCCTTTTCCTCCATCTTTTCCCCCACTCTTCTTTCTTTTTCAATTATTCTTTGTGCTATTTCAAATGACTGTGGTAACCTATCATGTCCGTTGGTGATTTTATAATAGTATTTTATTGTTTCCTCTTTTCTTGGTAGTTCATGAAAGATAATACAATTATTTATATATATATATATATATATATATATATATATATATATATATATATATATTCAGAAATTATAACATGAATATGTTATAATATCATACAAAAGTAGCTATTTTGTATCAACACTGCTTGTGTCTTATCAAGTGATGAGGTTTATTTCAAGTTGAAGGCTTTGAAAAGGTTAAAAACAAGTTAGTGATTTTATAATAGTATTTTATTGTTTCCTCTTTTCTTGGTAGTTCATGAAAGATAATACAATTATTTATATTTATATATATATATATATATATATATATATATATATTATTCAGAAATTATATGAATCTGCTATAACATCACTACAAAAGTAGCTATTTTATTTTGTTTCAGCACTACTTGTGTCTTATCAAGTGATGAGGTTTATTTCAAGTTGAAGAGTTTTAAAAGTTTAAAAACAAGCCAAACCCCCTTAATACATACACACACACACACATATATATATATATATATATATATATACATTACTTATTAATAATGATTATCAGAAAATAAGCATCATATTGTAGCTTGTCTCTTTTTAGTTAAGGTGTCTGTTAGGTTTGTGTCAGTTGTCCTGTTGTATAACAGTCAGGAGACATTTTGCTTTTGACAAATAGTTCTTCAGAAAATGCAGGGTCTACTTTTTCTTTGCCTTTTTTTCTTTTCTTGAAAAGTAGGTATTCAAGTTTGTTTGTTTTTTTTTAGAGTAAACTATTGGAAATCTTTTTATTTTACCCTAAGCAATTTGAAAATATTTTTTTAATCTAGACAATCAAAAATATTTTTTTCCCACTTAACAATTGAAAATATTTTTTTTTTACCCTAGACAACTGAAAATACTTGTTTTTTACCTTAGACAATTTTTTTACCCTCGACAAATGAAAATATTTTTGTTTTACCCTAGACAATGGAAAATATTTTTTTTACCCTAGACAATTGAAAATATATATATATTTTTTTTTTTTTTTACCCTAGACAATTGAAAATCTTTCTTCTTTTTTTTTTTGTTTTTAAATCATTTCATCCCAAGCAAGGCATTCCACTGCCACTATTGCGCTTGGGGCTACATAGGGGAAGGTAAATAGAAAGAGTGGTTAGATATAGGAAATGTCAGAAGTGGGGGTGATAGGTAGTTGGGAAAGAGTGTTTGAAAGTTGCATTTGGCTATTAAAAATCTTTACTAAGAAGATTCCTCTATTTTTTCTTTAATAATCAAATCCAGAAACCTAACTGATGACAGGAAACTGCTTCAAATGTGAGAAAATCAGTAGATACCATGTTTTCAAACATCTTGTAAAATTCTGCCTTCATCCAGCATAGAACAAAAGTGAGTTTGACAGCATCTCTTAACCTCCTTCAAAAGATGGTTTAGAATTTTCTTCCACACAATGAAAAGGCTCCTCTTTTAGAAATATCTCCATTACAAGATTTCATACAAAACACATATTAACAGTAATTTTTCTTGACACATTTTGTGCATGAAATACTTTGTCAAATGAAGACCAAGGGAGATAAGTTTGATCAGTCTCCTTTACTTTTCATTATCTACGTATAAGTAAAGAGCCAGAGAACATGAGCACCATCATTACAAGAAGGCAGTGGAGATGGATTGGGCATGTGCTCCGGAAAGATCCACAGTCAATCACAAGAACAGCACTGCACTGGACCCCCAGATGGCAAAAGAAAAAGGGGAAGATCAAGAATAGCATGGAGAAGTACGGTGGAGAATAAGATGAAAGCCATGCAGTACTCTTGCGGTTCATTGACTAGTCTGGCCCAAGATAGGCAGAGGTGAAAAAGCCTTGTTGCTGCCCCACACACTGTTGGGTATAATGGATGATGATGATGATGGTGATGATGAAATAAATAAATGTCAGTTAGTAATTAAAGATCCCATGTAGGAGGCTGGTGGAACTAAGTTCTCTGCAGAGATTTCTGCAGGTGTAGTTAGTCTACCTAAGTGTGTAATGAAAATTAGTTCTGGTAAAATTAACTGTTCTCTTAAAAGGAAAGCGTCAACATTAAAATTGCTGTCAGTTGAAATTTATAAAATCTTTTCCTTCATTTTTTCAAGAAAATAGGCTTCTCAAGTCCACTGTCATTAACCTTTGATGGGAGTTTCCTTCCCAACCTTTTGTGTAAGCTAGTGTGGAAAGTTAACATTTTGATTATATAATTACTAGCAGTAATGAAAGCTTTAAAACTAATCCATTGTCCTGGAGCTCAGACTCTTTGAACATTGGCATGAAACACTAAAAAACAATAGTTATTTCCAGTTAAAGCGAAATCATAGACTGAAAGAAAAATGAATGGATGTAAGTCAAATTTTGATTTCCTGTTATCAATATCAAATAAGTTTCTTTTATTGTAAACTGAATTTTGAAGGCTAAATAAGTCCTCTGAGTAAATGGTATCATGGCTGAGACTAAGAACTACAATTATACCTACTTAGAGCCAAACCCGAAGCAAAAACTAAAATAAAAGGGCTGAAAAAAATACAGACATACAGGCAGATAAACAGACACACACACAAACATCTTGCCTTTTATATATATATATATATATATATATTACCAATTTTCTGCACTATTGTAAGAACTACAACCTTGAACCTTCTGAATATTGTTTCTTATGTCTTTGTCTATGAGTGTATCAAATTTGATTAAAATCGGACCACTCCTTCTATAACCCGATTTTTTCGATTATCGATTTTCAATATTTAGCGGGTTTACCGCGACACAAAACCTAGCTAAAAACACTCGCAGATGCTTATAGTACAACTGTGTAAATTTTCAAGAAAATCGGTTTAGCTGTTTCGGAGTCTATAAGTAACAGACACACACACGCACACACAGACAAAGTTCCATTTATAAATCAGTTTAGATTTTCCCTATCAGTTATATTTGCCGTTTATTTTGGTCCTTGTTCCAATTGAAATTCCTCAAGTGATGTGATTCCTATTATTTGGTACAGTCTTTTGTGATTCTGTAGTACTGGTCTATACGATCCTCTGAAGGACATTCCTCTTCAAAACTCAAAGGGTAGAATTGATTTTAAACCATTTTTAATCACTATCCTGAGTAAACAGTTTTATATAGCTGATAGTTTAGTCCAGTGGTTCCCAAGCTTTTTTCTGTTAATTTCCCGTACAAAGAGTTTAATCATCCAGATTTCCCCCTTCATGCATAACTGGAGGGAAGAGATGACTTAATACCCTTCCCAAAGGTATTTGTGCGTAAGTAAATACAAGGAATTCAACTGGAATTCAAACTCAAACAAACACCCTTGGGAAAGATATTAATCCATCTCTTCCCTCCAGTTATGGGTTAAATAATAGGACAGATTGGGTTCTATAGTCTTGGCTGGCAACCAGTCTACTGCAAAAAGCAATGGCAACCTACTGCAGGATAATCTTCTGCCCAGGCAGTCATGTTTCTTTTGAGACATGATCGCCCAAGCGTGTATCACATATGGCACTTAACTGACTGACTGGATATAATAGCTGAAAACATGATTAAGGCTTCTACTGGGCATAAAGTGGGGGATCAGTTTTATATTGTTATGAAGTAATAAACTGATCCCCCACTAATTACAACTTAGTAATATAATGCATCTCTTCCCCCTCTAACTATGAGTCAAATAATAGAACAGATTGGGTTCTATAGCCTTGGATGGCAAACAGAAAACAATGGCAACCTACTGCGAGATAATCTTCTGCCCAGTCATTCATGTCTCAAAAGAGACATGATCACCCAAAGCGTGTCTCACGTATGGCACTTCATTGATTGACATGTATGTTAATGTTTCCGGCTAAATGACTGCTTCTTTACACCTTGAACCCATGTGAGTACTCCTCTACTAACACCTCACCCTACCCTCGGAGCTCATGTTCAAACGTAAACCAAATCTGTTAGACACAGTTCCACCCATCTAATATAAGCCTACTCTCACTCTCTGTCTCTCTCTGTCTCTCTCTCTCTCTCTCTCTCTTTCAGACATAAGAAAATCTATCTAAGAATTTTTTTATTGCTAGCAAGCAACATAATTATTTCCTGTGTAGCTTGTAGTTTGGGAAACACTTGTTTAGACATTTCTGAAGGAACTGGATTTCTCGTGTGATATCCATAAAAGCACTTAGATCTGAAGAGACTATTTAAGAACGTGACTAGAGGTTTTAGGTTAATGTTTCGGTTTTGTAGCAACTTGAGGTGTTGTGGGAAACTAACTCAAGCACAGCCTATTCTATGTTCATTTTCCTTATCTCCTATACTAAATTTGTTATAGGTGATCCATGCACCAAGGTATTTGATATTCTTTAATTCTGCACTGGGAATTTTTATGATGGATTTAAGGTCGGTGCCATCGCCGTTTTCATTATAATACCAGACCATAGTTTCTGTCTTGGAAAGGTTTTAGAATGGTTTAGTCTTATTTCTTGAAACACTCAGTAGTGGATTTTAAGAATATCTTTATTTTTGGTAAAAGTGAGTGTGGATATATGAATTGCTTATTCCATGAATCCAAAGAGGGATCTGCAATAGAATCAATCCTGACTTGGATTCTCAACTTCAGTCACTTTCTCACCGACATGATGTGGCTTCCCTCTGTCTTTTCTACAAATATTTTCATGGCAACTGCTATGACAAGCTTTTTTTCCTAGTGCCCTATCCACGTGAATTAAAGTGTGCTACTAGATTGGCATCTAGGTCCCACCTTTTTTACTGTTGAAATAGTTAAATATAACCATCTCTTCTACTCTAACAGTTTTTTTTCTTGCATTTTCCCCCTGTGGAACTCTCTTTCATTCACTTGCTTTCCTGTTAGCTACAATCTTCAAAAATTTAAATGCAATGTCAACTGTCATCTTCTACCTTCTAGATTCCTGTTCATCTTTTTAGCTTTTCTTCAATATTCCCTGTACCCAGTCTTTTCTCTCGCTGTAATCCCCTGTAGAATAATGGCAATCCTGCCTTGCTTGGGGTAAAATGATTATAATATATACATATATATTTATTATAAATTATATTTTAGAACATGTACATAATCATTCTATATATATCCACTACAAAGTTAGGATTGTTTCGACATTGAACATCAATGTTTCATCAGGCGGTGTGTAAAGTAATGGAAATCCTCTTTCCTTATATTTATTTAGTTTTCTTAGAGGTGTTGGTGGGGATTAGTGATTGGGGAATAAATCTCTGACCGTTGGAATTTTTGGAGAGGATGTTTTTTAATGTTGATTGATGAGATTCTTTGATTTCTAGACAGTTGTAAGTTTTTATTATCTAGTGACTAGATTATATCCTTATGGATTTCTTAGAAGAGCCGGTAGTAGTTGGCACAGATATTTTTAATTTAGGCAGAGTCTTTATAATTAATGTAAGTTTGTATATTTAATCTTAACATTGGATTTAGGGAATATATTTTTTTCTATTAAATTTTAAATTTTTCATTATTAATTAGATCATAGTTTGGAAACCGTTTTTTCTATTAAATTTTTAATTTTAAATTTCTATTCTTATATCTAGTCAATTGTGTATGTGGTGGGGGTTTGTATTTAAGGTTATAGTTGAAGTTTTGTGTCTGTTAAGGACAGTGTATATAATTAATCTAATTATGGTTAGTAACCTTACTTTATAATTTAGTAAATCGATTACTTCTATAAAATTCTACATTTTATTTAGAGAAAAATTTATAATTTAATTATGAATATTAAACCTTACTTTAGAATTTAGTAATTCAATATAATTATAGAATTTATATATATATATATGGGGTCCTAGCTCTGGCTATTGTAGTATTTTTAGCATGATTGTAATGTTAGTTCTCTAATGTGCTTGCAGTTTAGTGTGGTTTCATGCCTCTGGTTTAAAAGCTTGTTACTGTTCATATATTTAAGGATCTCAATTTTTTCTTGAAGACAGAGGAAACATGGTTCCTGTATAGATTTAGCTGTTCTTGCTTGTTTAAGGATTTTCCATATATATTAAGGTTTGATTAAAAAAAAGCTTATTGTTATATGGATTAGATTTCTTTAATGCGTTGTCTTAGCCATTTACAAAGTGTTTTAATGTAAAATGGGTTTATTGATAGACTCTGGATAAACTGACAGCCACTATGTCATACACTGGTCAGTTAAAACTTTTTTCTTATGTGTGTTTGTGTGTGTGTGTGTGGCTATTTTACACAGTATGCTATTTAAGGGTCAGTTGGAACTTTATTTTTAAGGAATTATAAAAAAATAAGAAGAATTGATGATCTCGGAGAAGGGTGATTTAAACCCCACCCCATATTTTTTTATTGTATAATATTTCTCATTTGTTTTCTCTGTAACAAAATATCATGTCTTGTTTTTTTCAACACAATTAGAATCATATAAAATATAATTCTTTAAACTTGAATAATTTATTTTCATTACTTAAGTGTTTTATTAAAATAGATGCCCAATAATGTGGGTGTGGGTGTATGTGTGTGTGTATGTGTTTTCTTTTTGTATGGATAATTTAAGGACCCTTCTCCTATAATTGTGGTGATTTGACTTCTTTTTTTTCTGGTCATTTTTTGTATTTTTTATTGAGTAAAAAGATAAAAACAAAAATAAAAATTTAAATGTCTAAAGAAAAAATGATAAAAATATCTCCTTTAAGTACTTTTTTTGGCCTGGTAAATTTTTTTTTTTAATTTTTAATGAGTAAAAAAATAAAATAAAATAAATAAATCTGAAAGTTCAAAAAAAAAGGAAAAAATTTTTTAAATCTTAATTTTTTTTTTTTTTTTTTGGTGAGGTGGGTTAAAAAAAGATAAATTTCAAAAAATTCGATAAAGTTCTCTCCTTTATTCATATCTAATTTCTCTTGAGGAGAAATTCTTAAAACCATAAAGTTTAAAAGCATTCACAATTCATGTCATTACACGGAAAAGTTATTTAAACCTAAAAAATGAAAAAGAAAAAAGTTTTAAAAAAAATCTAAAAAAATAAAAAAAAAGCAACCATTTTTATTTGTTGGCAATGAATGAAAAAAGAAAAATGGTTTCCAGTTTGTATTTACTTTTTAGCCTAGATTTTATGTGCGAATCCGATGCGTGTTGTACTAAAGCTCTGTGCTGCTGGATATTTCAGTTGTGATGTGGGAACTCTAGTTGGACAGTTGTAGCCGAATTCAGAAAAAAAAAAAAACATTCTCACACACACACTCTCTCTCTCTCACTCTTTCCCTCTCTCTTTCTATCTCTCTCTCTTTTTTAATGTGAACATCTCATAAGGCCTCAGGAAAAAAAAAAAAAAAACAACCAAAAAAACCCCATCACTATTAATTTCAACTTTCAAAAAATAAAGTTGTTTCCATTGTTATACATTTGTATTCTCTGATTTTATTTTCTGTTAGTTTCCCAGTGTATAATGTCTTTTTCAGTGTATAATGCCTTTTCATCATGGGATGAGCAATTTTAGACAATTATTATTCATAGATTTCAGCATCGGCTGTGATAAAATGCTAAAAGATTACCATATGGTTCCAGATTGTCATAATTAATGTTTTCTAATGTATTATGTAAAAAAAAAAAAGTCCTGTTTAAAGCAATGCAATTGTTTCAGTTTACAAAGAACCTTTTCCTGTGGAGTCATTTTATATTTTAAAATGTGTTCTCCTTTGGAATCACCATCAGATGTTTGGTCATGTTTTTAATTTTCTGTTTTGAAAACAATTTTAACTTCAGAAATATGCAGAAATCACAGAAAATCCAATCCAGACTGTAGTCAAGGATGTGGGGAGAGGCTAGACTGATGGACTTGGGATATGCATGAGGGGCAAAGATGGGGTGGGGGGGTAGACTGTTAGACAGGATGGCAGGGGTAGACTGATGGACTTGGGATAGGGGGTAGACTGATGGAATTGGAAAATGCATGACAGGCAAAGATAGGATGTGGGTAGACTGCTGGCTTTGGATTGAGTGGTTGACTGATGGGAGGTAGACCTATGGGATATGCATGAGGGGCAAAGATGGGATGGACTTGGGTTTGGGGGGTTGACAGATAGACTTGGGATGGTGGGGTAGACTGATGAACTTTGGATATGCATGAGGGGCAAAGATGAGATGGGGGTAAACTGTTGAACTTGGGATTTGGGGGTTTGACTGATGGACTTAGGATGGGGGGTAGACTGATGGACTTGGCATATGCAAGGGGGCAAAAAATCTACTCTGTCACTGTGAAAGCAGTGGTCACTTGGTTTCCAAACTTATTTAATGGTGTCTCATTGTCATCTTAGTAACCCTACAGGAGAGTATCTGTTCACTCATGTGCAGTAAGGTCCGTTCTTATCAAATGCCAATTTACATCAAACAACCAGTTCTTCAGGTATTAACAACTACATACATTCTGAATATACACACCAAGAAATACCAGGGGTCTGAATCTTATTTAGTGTCTATCAGGAACCTTTGCTCAAAGAAGTGATGATCTGTGGTGACCCCAATATGTACTGAATTCCCCCTAAGACATGGGGGTGAGCAATTAATTTGGCCTGAGGTCATTTTGATTAGGCCATGTTTAGGGGAGGGCCATAACTTCTAAAATTGGTTATATTCATTATTTTACATAAATATTTCATGTGTAAATGTAAATTATATACATAATAGATGTTGGTTGGTTGTTTTGTTTTATAGCATATCAAACTCGGCTGGTCATTTATTGCCAACTAAATTTTATTTATTTATTGCTGGTAATACCTTTTTTTTTCAACAATTTATTATTGTTTTTATATAAGTTTTGTGTCTAGTAATACTTTTTTCTTTTCGGGTATCAATATTCATTGGGATTTGTTTTTAAGGGCAGGGTCCCCAAGTCCTACCCTTGTTATTTAACCCATAACTAGAGGGAAGGGATAGATTAATACCTTTTCCAAGGGTACCAGTGCTTAAGTGAATGCAGGGTATTCAACTGGAGTTTGAACTCGGCTCACCGATTTCTCTTTCCGAGCCAATATCCACTGCACCACAACACACATCCTTCACTAAACGCTTACAGCGCCTGGTATTCCCAAGCGGTCACCCATCTAAGTACTGACCAGGGTCAACGTTGCTTAACTTCGGTGATCAAGCGAGAACCGGTGTATTCAACGTGATATGGCCGTAAGCATGCACATCCATCACTAAACGCTTACAGCACCTGGTATTCCCAAGTGGTCACCCATCTAAGTACTGACCAGGTTCAACGTTGCTTAACTTTGGTGATCAAGCGAGAACCGGTGTATTCAACGTGATATGGCCGTAAGCATGCACATCCATCACTAAACGCTTACAGCACCTGATATTCTCAAGTGGTCACCCATCTAAGTACTGACCAGGTTCAACGTTGCTTAACTTTGGTGATCAAGTGAAAACCGGTGTATTCAATGTGATATGGCCGTAAGCCCATAATAGATGTAATAAATAAATAAAACACAAACACTAATGGTACACAGAAAATGTTTTGATAAACTTGTTCACATGCAAATACATATTATTCAGCACAAGAAATTCAATGAGACAAATGTAACCTCTCACACTTTTCAACGAGTCTTTTGAAATCAGGGGTGAGGTTGCTTGTTGAACTCTTCATCACTGTCTGTAAGTCAGAAAAGATTTATTTTTGCTTTTGTTGATGTTCATGCAAGAAAAACTTTGTTCACAGATGTATGTGGATCCAAAAATACGAGGCCGACTTCAGAAACATAATTTTCTTCTTGAAAAATTAACTGTAGAAATGTTGAAATTAGTCGACATACAAGCCTTGAGCATCTATGCATTTCTGCTATTGATCAGTGAGATTATTTATTCTTTGTTGATAAGAAAGTTATTGGCTTTGATGCAACAAAATCTTTGAAAGCTGATTCCACCTCTGGTTTAGATGTAAAAGTTTTACCATTTAAAAATGTTCTTAAAAAATAATAATCGGTGGCTGAAAGATCATGAGAATATGGAGAATGTGGTAAACTCTTGTATTCCAAGTCTGTGAGTTTTTGCTATGTCATTCTTTAAACACATGGCCGCACATTATCGTGGAGCAAAATAGGACCACATTAATTCACCAATGCAGGTCTCATTTTTTGCAGATATGCATGCATTTCAGCAAGCTTATTGCAGTAAAGCTGTGTATTAATGTTCTGATTGGCTTCCAGAAAGTTGTAGTGGATCACAGACCACCAGACAGTCACTGTAATCTTTTAATGATGTAACTTTGTCTTTGGGAAATGTTTGGGGGATTCATCATGATCACCATGGGCCACTTTCAGTAGGTAATGTTTATCAGAAGGCCTTACCTTCTAAAACTGATCATATTCATTAGTCTGCATAAATGTTTCATTTAACGTGAAGTGTAACTCTAGATTATATAATGGGAATACAAAAATGAAAAACATTTTCCCAGCAAAATTCTTCAAACATGGAACTTTGTCAGCACTATCATTTACCGTAATTAGTTGGAGAAAATGTAAGATTTAAATATATTTCTTGAATGCTTCTGCAGGCCACTGAAAACTCTCTGGGGGCCGTAAACTGCCAATCCCTGCCCTAAGAGATAGTAAAATTAACTTTGTACTCATTCCTCAGAATCCCTGAAGACCTAAGAGCCTTGAAGGTTGACCTCAAGTTCAACACTTGCAGAAATGAGCCTTAAAGGATGTTGGAAATGCTGGCATAAAATGGCAAGTCTACAGAGTTGAACTTTGGATAGACACCCACAAGACAACCAAATGACAAGAAGTTATATAAATGTTTGACCTACAAGAGACTTTCACATCCTCATAATAAGATCAAACATTCAAAGAAAGGCCTGGAACATCATACCTACCACAGTCTATGTTATTTTGTCAAAACCCAGAATGATGCAGTATTGACAGCAGATACAAAAAGGAACTTCTATTGTTGTTAGTTAAAGAAAGTAAAAAAAAAAGAAAAAAAGTGTAAACATTAATTGCAAGACCCAAAGAGCTTTGAGTTCAATACCTGGCTACATATTGAACTCACAGCTTTTTAGAGTTCTTTTTCAAGAAAATTGAACATTCAAAGAAAGTCCTGAACCAATATACCTTCCACAGTCAATGTTATGGATAGCAGACACAAAAAGGAACTCCTTTTGATGGTAGTGAATGAAAGTGGGGGGAAAAAGGACTAAACATTAATTGCAAGACAATAGAATGTATAGTTGTCCTCATCTTAATTGCCATATTTATGATGTTTCAGCCATTGTACTCTCTGGTTTTCTTCAGGTGCTAGGAATTTCGAACCAAACCCTTTATTCCGATCACTGGGGTATATCATTCTAGTTCCATGTGCCAAATCACTTCCAGATGTCATGCAGTTATCTCCCTTTAACTCAACTCTCTAAGTTATTTGTTCACTACTGCTGTGGCCAGGTACTAAACTTCAAGCATCTGAAGCAGGCTGGAACATACAGTGGCTGAAACATGAATATGGCAATAAAGATGAGGACAACAGTCCAAACGATGTAAATACTATCTCATCTCAGAAGTATATCTCGGAAGTTTTTTCAACAGAGGACAGAAAATGTTATAATCAAAAACAAGTCAGTTGGGATGGGCAAAGGTGCTTTCCAAAAGTTAAGTAAAGTATTAAGAAACAGGAAAATTACATTAGAAACAAAGAAAAGAGTTTCAGACTTCTTGTGTTATATACGGCAGTGAATGGTAGAGAATGTCATCACAACTGATGAGAAAACTGGAAACAACCAAATATAGTTTAACGAAAAGATGCTGATAAAATGGTCGCACCCTTATACAGTAAAACCAATAATTTGTAAATGCAAATTCTACTCCAGCAGCTTTTTTTTCTCGCACATCCCGTCTGTGGAATTCCCTTCCATTTACTTGCTTCCCTGACAGCTACAATCTCTAAGAATTTACATGTAAAGTAGTCATCTCCTATCTTACTGACTTGCATCCTCTCTCTCATGCTCCTTTCTTCGTCCACTCCACTTTCATCAATATTCTTATCCTTCTCTTACCCACTTCATGACACCCCCGATAACCTGACACTCTTTCTCATAACTTTCCTTCTATGTAACCCCCTGCAAAACAGTGGCAGTAAAATGCCTTGCTTGGGGCGATATGATTATAAAACAAAATAGTCATCTCCTATCTCACTAACCTGCATCCTCTCTCTCATGCTCATTTCTCTGTCCACTCCACCCCACTCTTATCAGTATTCTCATCCTTCTCTTATCCACTTCCTGACACCCCCTATAACCTGTTACTCTTTCTCATCACTTTCCTCCTATGTAACCCCTGTGGAATTCCCTTCCACATGCCTGCTTTCCCAACAGCTACAATCTCCAGGAGTTTAAATGTAAGGTCAATAGACACCTCCTATCACACTAACTTGCATCTATTCTCCCAACACTCTCACCATCTACCCAACCCTCATTCTCGATATCCTTACCCGTCTATCACCCTCCTTCTGACATTTCCTATATCTAACCATCCTTTCTCATCACTTTCCCCCCTATGTAACTTCCTGCGCAATAGTAGCAGTGGAATACCTTGCTCGGGGTGAAACAATTAAAAAAAAAAACAAAAAAAACATTGGTCTTGCTTGGGGCGATATAATTATAAAAAATATAAAATAATAATCTCCCTTTAGCTTAACTCGCTAAGTTATTTGTACACCACTCAAGGACAGATGACCCAGTGGATGTAGACATTGGTTAGTTTCAGTGACTTGACCCAAACAGTTGTGAGTTCAATACCAGGCTACAGCAGTAGTGAACAAGAAACTTAGAGAATTAAATTAAAGGGGGATAACTACATGGCTACCAGAAGTGGCATTGCACATGAAATGAGAATGATATACCCCAGTGATTGTAATAAAGGGTTCAGTTCAAAATTCCTAGCATCTGAAGAAGGCCGGAACATACAACAGCCGAAACATCATAATAATGGCAATAAAGACGAGGACAATAGTCCAAACAATGTAAATAATACCTCATCTCAAAAGTATATACAAACATTCGGAATGAGAAATCAAAGATCCAAGTTCAAATTCCAGTTAAATTCATTGCATTCACTTATGCGTAAATACTCTTGGGAAAGGTATTAATCCATCTCTTCTCCCTCCAGCTATGGGTTAAATAGCAGGACAGATTGGGTTCTATAACCTTGGTTGGTAACCAGTCTACTGCAGAAAGTAATGACAATCTTCTGTGGGAAAAATCTTCTACCCATTCAGTCATGTTTCTTTTGAGACATGATCACCCAAAGTGTGTATCATGTATGACACTTAACTAAACTGAACCTACCTAAGTGACCGGTTATAGGCGGTGTCTTGTGAAAATAAATCACAACATGGATTAATAGAGGTAGCAAAAAAAAAAAATCACTATGAATAACAAAGGACAAGAAGTTGTGGAGGGCCATAAGCATCCACGTCTTCAAAGAATATATAATACATAGAATTCTAATCAGGCATTACAAAGGGAGGGAATCATAACAGCGAATGTCAGTCATTTAATTGCCATATGTGATACACACTTGGATGATCATGTCTCTTTCGGAACATGACTAACTGGGCAGAAGATTTTCCTGCAGTAGGCTGCGGTAGACCGGTTGCCAACCAAGGCTATAAAACCCAATCTGTCTTGCTATTCAATCCATAGCTGGCGGGAGAAGAGATGGATTACCTTTCCCGCGTAAAAAATGAATGCAATGAATTCAACTGGAATTCGAACTTGGTTCTTCGGATTTTTGTTTCAAGCCCGTATTCACTGCACCACAAGGCACATCCAGCGAATGCCACTTGTCTGAAAAAAAGCAACACCAAAATAAAATGGCTCACTTCAACGAAAAATCAAGTTAGAAAATTAAAGGGAGACAACTGTTATATCTAAAATGGAGCTTTTCCGAAATAATCGTATTTTCTTGCTGAGCATAATATGCAAAATTTTTAACAAAAATTAGAGGCAAAAAGGTGGGGTCGTATTCAGTGGTGATTATGGAACTCAGAAAGTCGGGGGTAGCACTTAGGGGCCGAGATTTTTCTGAGGAGAATGGGCGTAACATCAAGCAATGTTTTCATTTTCATTACACCACTATTTTATACACCAACTTAGAAATGAGTTTGTTTGAACTTTGAATATATGTTACTTCACTAAAATAACTTTACATTCGTAGGAATTCTAATCTATTATTTCTCTCTTCCACTCTCAAGATGTTGGAATACAAGAGAGGTTAAATTATTAAATTTGAAACCAAACCAAACGTCAATACCAGCAAAACAGTGTGAAAACAATGTCTGCTCTGATTTTTTTTTCCTCTAAACTTTTTTGAAGCACAAAAAATAAATGCGAGAGAAAAAAAACTAAACTTGAAAATAAAATGATGTAACGTAATCAATAAAAAAAAAACAAATGCCGTGGGCGCCAAACTGAACCAAAAATTAAAAAGTTAATTTATGTTTTCGGCAATGTTCGACCATATAATCAAGAAGTTGCTCCAATGAACTTGGGTCATCGGAGCAGCTTCTTGATTATATGGTCGAACTAATGACCATATAACAATGAGCTAAGTTCATCGGAGCCGCCTAGGTATGAATTTACACGAGATACTAGATTAGCAACTAGGTCCCACCCTTTTACAGTGAAACAGATAAGATGTAACCGTAATTTCTACTCCAACAGCTTCTTTTCTCGCGCTTCCCGCCTGTGGAATTCCCTTCCACATGTCTGCTTCCCCGACAGCTACAATCTCCAGGAGTTTAAATGTAAGGTCAATAGACACATCCTTACACACTAACTTAACTTGCATCTATTCTCTCACTCTCACCATCTAACCAACCCTCATTCTCGGTACCCGTCTATCACCCTCCTTCTGACATTTCCTCTAGGTACCTCTACTTTTTCGGCAAAAATTTTCGATACCTAATTTTAAAATTAAAATTTTAAAATAAAAAAACATTCTTAAAGATTTAATTTTAAATTTAAATAAAAGCTTAATGATTAAATTTATTATTTCCATTAATTAGAAAATTCTGGTGTATTTCAAATTATTAAATTTGAATGTCACATTTAATTTCAATTTCTTAAAATTTTCTTAAAAGCGGCCATTTTCTTAAAATTAAAAAATTTGTAAACAAACACAAATCATAAATTTTTAAAAATATTTCAAAAGATTTCTGACACTTTATTTTAGTCAAATTTGAAAATTGAAAGTTTAATTTATCTGAATTGAAACAAATATTACTTATTTATAGCATAAAAAACAACGAAGTATTAACGATTGATCGTGTATATCAGATCGAATGTTTGACGAAGTGTTAATCATCCTTTCCGATCACTTCCCCGCCCCTATGTAACCCCCTGCACAATAGTGGCAGTGGAATACCTTGCTCGGGGTGAAACGATTAAAAAAAAAAAAGAAATTGAAGTTTGGTACCTCAACAATTCAATTGCAAATAAAGAAAAAAAGAAAAAATCAGCATGGCGATGTCTAGTTTGTCTAGTAAAGTTTTATCATCAAAATGTTTATGCCATTTTAAAGAGGAAAGATCAAATTTTGTTGTCATTATTTTTTTAAAATTTTAATCATTTCAAACACGTTCGAAATTTCAATTAAAATTACTTTGTTTTGTATGTGACTATTAAATAAAACGTAATATTACGCAGAGGATGTGCGTTTGTGGTACAGTGGATATCGGCTCGGAACGAGAAACCGGGGAGCCGAGTTCGATATTCCAGTTGAATTCATTGCATTCACTTACGCGCAAATACCCTTGGGAAAGGTATTAATCCGTCTCTTCCTATAGCAGGACAGATTGAGTTCTATAGCCTTGGTCGGTTGTAGAGGACAGAGCGTCCATTACTAATTTAGATTTACGAGTCGACTCGGCGTAACTGGGGTCATGAAATAAAACAGGCAAAGAAAGACGAAAAGGCGAAAGTAACCAGAAAAACAATATATTAACAAAGGTTACATAGGGTTGAGAGCATGCATAAAAGTAAGGAAAGAAAAGTTCTTTCCCTTTGTCTGGACAGTAAAATGTTCGGTAGAAAGTTATTTTATGTAAAGTCCAGTTTGAATGAAAGTTAATGTGCATAGTGTTAATGTCTGTTTTCAATTGGAGTTTTTTTAGTGTCGTGTGTGCATGCTGGTGAGAAATAAAAATTTTGCGCCCCTAATTGCTACCCACAATTAGTGCGCGTGTGTTTGTGTGAGTTAGGGAAACATGTCTGCTCTTGCCCGGGACAAAATCCTAACTAGCGTACCACGTGACGTTCCCCGCTTTTATTGGCATGTGTTTACGCGGGAACTAAGTTATCATGTGAACGCTGAATGACCATGTGTGTGTGTGTGGGTGTGAATGTATCAAACCCTACATCGGTAACCAACCAGTCTACCGCAGAAAGTTAATGGCAACCTACTGCGGGATAATCTTCTGCCCAGTCAGTCATGTCTCGAGACATGATCGCCCAAGCGTGTGTCACGTATGGCACTTAACTGACTGACTGAATATAATAGAAACACGATTAAGGCTTCTACTGGGCATTAAGTGGGGGATCGGTTTTCTATTGTCATGAAGTAATAAACTGATCCCCCACTAATTACTACTTATTAATATAATAATATAATTCACCAGTCTACCGCAGAAAGCAATGGCAACCTACTGCGGGATAATCTTCTGCCCAGTCAGTCATGTCTCTTTCGAGACATGATCGCCCAAGCGTGTATCACGTATGGCACTTAACTGACTGAATATTACGCAAGTCGTTTTTTGTTTTTGTTTTTTTTGCGTTGAATTACGCATTAATTTGAAAATTCTTGCAAAAATCAACTAATTGTCAGATTTAAATGAAACTTTCAGGACTTATTCACAAATGAATGAAATTATTTATGCAATTATTATTTTTAGATAATCTTGCTAAAAATAGGTATTTACACCTGTTACCCCCAACCATTTCAATTAATTGCATTAAACTTCCAGAAATACATTATCTGTACCAATTTTTTATTTATTAGTTAAATGCAGAACTGATTGGGGGATGTAAACCATGTAATTTTTTAAAAATTACGGTACCATTTTTCCGAAAATCCGCTCCAAATAGTAAAATCAAAAATGCATTAAAACTACGATATTTTTAATGTAGATAAATTTTAAGTTAATTTTATAAATAATATAATTTTAAGATATCATATTTTGAAGAAGAAAAAAAATTCGATGAATAATAAATTTTTATAAGAATCGTTTTCATTTTTTTCTTTGCTAATTAAATTTTGAAATATCTTTTGAATTTCTTCAAGTTACTTAGTGTCTTCAGTTATTCATTAAAAATAGACTTTATTTACAAATTGAAAATTCATAAGCTTAATACAAATCATCTATAATTAAGATGGTTAAAATAATTTCTATTTTTTATTATATTAAACTGCCCATTTATTTATTTATTTTGCTATGGATACTTATAAGAGACCTATCATTAAAAGGCCACATGTTTTAAGGTTTGTTCCACTTACGAAATGTTAAACTGTTAAAACTTTTGGTCACCATATTTCCAGATTGATTGATAGGTGCTGTCATCGCCTATTTGAAAGGTCAACGAGTTAACCTTTGTGATTAGATTAAGAAATACTTTTAAATTTAATGTCATAAACAAGTAATATTTGTTTCAACTTAGATTAATGTAACTTTAAATTTGATAACTTTTTAAAAATAACGAGTGAGATATGTATATTCTATTTTTGCAAGATTTTGAAAACCGAGAATTAACTTTTGCTTACAAATGTGTCGATCACTCAAAAAATGACCGAAAAATGGAAAATTTTAAAAAATCTCAAAATCTTAGATTCCAAATGAATATCATTTCCGTTTGAAATACACCAGAGTATTTTTGCTTACTGAAAATAATAAAATTTAATCATTTAGCTTTCAATTAAGCTAAAATTAAGGTTTCAAGAACAAGTTTTTATTTTTTTAAATTCAATTTAAAACTTAAGTATCGAAAACGGAGTGGAGGTACCTAAAAGGAAATAATTTATTTTAAATAATATCATTTAACCATGACCCTAAATGAAAAAGAAAACGTAGAGGGGAAAGTGCTGAAGATCAAATCTTGTCAAATTCTGGGACTGATCAGTTTTATACATTTTTTAAGCTTATAAAAGTTGGTAGGGGCAACCGAGGGGCCAGCCAAAATTGGTGGGGAGGCTAGGCTCCTTCTGGAACCCCTGTAGAGTTGTAGCTATAGGGAGATTGTTAATGTTTAATATTTCGGCCTTGTGTCATACATAACCGAACTCCCTACAGCTTACAGATTTATTCAGAATTATCAGAAGGTTTTCTTCAGGTTGGAATCAAAAGGTTGAAGCTGGTTGGTTGGAATGTGTATTTGTGTGGCAGGGTGGAAGAATAAAATATACATTTTTCATGTTAAAATAGAAACTTATTAAAAAGGAAATAAGAAGAATAGGTAGCAGTTAATGTTCAATTAGAAACAAGTAATGAGTTAAGGGTATCAAGAGTTGTAGAAATGTTCGTAGTAGTAATTTGTTGGAAAGAGTTTAAGCGTCCGTATGTATGTATAAGCCTTTGTTTGGTAGGAATGTCTTTGAATGGAGAAGAAGTAAAAGGAATCAGCACACAAGAAGGAAAGAGAAAAAGGACGAATGTCCGGGTCAGATTGAGGCTTCTCCTGTTACATTTTAGTTTGTTGTCTCTGCTGTTTCCATCCCTGACTGGACTGACTGACACTGACTGGGGCCTTTTATAGCTTTTAGATTTTTTGCACTAGATCGCTAAGTTTTTTCAAGTCTTGCAAATCACTTCCATTAGTCAGAACATCAATTTAACATCTACTCGCGAAATCCGGTTACGACTTTTTCTTTAAGCACGAGGTCACTCCTTTTCCTATGCATCAAAACCAGCATTTCACACATCATTGTGAATTTTTGTAAAAGTGAAGAAAAAAGATGATTTTAATTCTTAATTTCCTATCCGCCACAAATTTTTATTTTTCTTAAAAAAGAGTAAAATGCCCATTTAAGAGTCATATGACAGGGCCAAGTAAAACCAACCTTAAACGTTTTCAATTAGTACCTTTTATTTCACATATTTCAGTTTTTTATTTCACATATTTTAGTACCTTTTATTTCACATATTTCAGTACCTCTTATTTCACATATTTCAGTACCCTTTATCTCACATATTTCAGTACCTTTTATTTCACATATTTCAGTACCTCTTATTTCACATATTTCAGTACCTTTTATTTCACATATTTCAGTACCTTTTATTTCACATATTCCAGTTAGAAAGAGTTTAAGTATGTATGATCGTTTGTTTAGTAGGAATGTCTTTGAATGGAGAAGGAGAAGTATAAGGAATCAGCACACGAGAAGGAAAGAGAAAAAGGACGAATGTGCGATACGGCCTTACGTCCGGACCGTGGTTGAAGTTTCTCCCGTGAAATTTTAGTTGTGTTTCTCTCTCGCTGCTCCCATCTCTCTAACTGACTGACACTGATTGTTGTGGGATCACCCCTTTGTACATAATAATGGACTCTACTGAGTGTACACATAATCCTGTCTATAGTGAGAACGGCAGAGTTTAGTTGGAGAGTTTTGAGTTGTAAGTTGGTGAGTTGTTTAGTTGGAGTTGGATCTGGAATTATAGTTTGTAGTTGCATTTGGTCTGAGCTCTACTCAGCTAGAATCAGTTACCTGGACATACTATTTCACTTCAAGACTGTATATATTTATTTCTACTAATAGTATTCCTAAACTGACTAACCCGTGTTCCAGTTTGTATATTACGTTCAATATAATCTATTTTTTCTATCTCCATATCTGTTTTTGTTATTTATTATTTTGTGCGGTTCCTCAACCGGAATCCACAACACTGATCAAAGTCATTTATATATCCTTTACATTTTTCGCACTGGATCTTGCAAATTGCTCCCATTGGTCAGAAAACCAATTTAACATCTACTCGCGAAATCCGGTTTCGACTTTTTTTCTGTAAGCACGAGGTCAATCCTTTTTCTATACGGCAAAAAAAACTAGGTTTCACTCGTCATTGTGAATTTTTGTAAAAGTGAAAAAGAAAGTTGATTTTGATTCTTAATTTCCTATCCCACAGAATCGCCACTGGTCGTATAGTATAAAGTTACAAATACACTGTTGGACACGTTCACAAAAAATTTTACTCAGCTTAAAAAAACAAAACAAAAAAAAACTCTTATGTGAAACAGCAAATTAGAAAAACTCTTAGCACAATGAATAAAAGGCAAAAGTAAACAGGTGTCGATAACAATTTTTTACAGCAAAAAAAAAAAAAAAAAGATATATCGACAATATGTGTTTCTTTTTAGGAATTCCCGTATTGTATAATTGAACATCTTTGTCTCAGAAACAATCGGGTAGTGAGTTCGATCCTCCATACTTTCGGCCTTGTGGCACATCTAAGCTGCGCTTAGAAAATTACCAGAACAGCAAACGTCATTGGCTTTACCGAAAGCGTCTAATTTTTTTTTTTTTTAATCATATCACCCCAAGCAAGGTATTCCACTGCCACTATAGCGCAGGAGGTTACATAGGTCGATTGGGTATAGGAAATGTCAGAAGGAGGGTGATAGACGACTTAGAATGTACATAGGGAGAGAGTTGGAGAGAATGGGTGTGAGTTAGTGTGTTAGGAGGTGTCTATTGACTCTACATTTAAACCCCTGGAGGTTGTAGCCGTCGGGGAAGCAAGCATGCGGAAGGAAATTCCACAAGCGGGAAGTGTGAGAAAAGAAGCTGTTGGAGTAGAAATTGCGGTTACATTTCGTCGGTTTCACTGTAAAAAGGTGGGACCTAGTTGCCAATCTAGTATCTCGTGCAAATTCGCACCTAGAGGGCACCAGTGATTTAAGTTCACCAGAGCAGAAGCCATGAAAGTATTTATAGAAGAGGCACAGGGAAGCCACGTCACGCTGGTGAGAGAGTGACTGCAGGCGGTCAGCTAAGTCGGTATCAATCACATTACAGATTCTTCGCTGTATTTTGTCAAGAACCCCGAGGAGAATAGCAGGGGCACCCGACCAGATGTGGCAACAGTATTCAAAACAAGGGCGGATGGTAGAAGTGCAGGATAGATTCAGACGGAAAGAATTTCCGGGCCCTGCACAGAGAGCCGACTTTCATAGCAGCAGATTTAGCAATGGATTCGACGTAGTCATTCCATTTGAGGTCCGCTGAGAGTGTCAGGCCAAGCAAGCGTAGTGTTTTATTCACTTCATCGAATAATGGTCCATGCTACCGAAAAATCAAACATTTAAGTTAAAGGGAGATAATTTTTAGTTCTTTTTAAAATTATGTATCATTTTAAAATTCTGTTTAATAAATGTATTTTCTTCCATAAATTCATCACTGAAGTTTTCATTAAGTAAAAATAATGTTATCTCAAAATCTCATATTTTGATTTTATTCTCTAGGAATATGTAAAAATGAGTAAAAAATGAACAAAAAACAAACCCATTTTAATTTGTGACGTATCCAAAATACATGTATAAGAATCAAGAATTGAATAGGTCTTCTCTGTAATTAATTTATTATTCACTGTTTGAATTTCTGAAATGAGGAATTATTAGGGACACCTCTCCCAAACACACAAACACACACACAAAAAAAAAAAACAAAAAAAACAGCGATTTGTAAGATTAAAAATATTTTTTTAAAAATTAAAATCTTTCTGGAAGTTTGCTTTAAAGTTTTAATCTGTAAATCTAATGTAAGTAATAATATCTGTAAAATTTAGTGCAATTTACACTATTTACATTCAAACTATCGTCTTCAGTCTTCACTTTTGGTAGTTTTGTAACGTTGTCGTTATCACATAGTTAGGGTTTATCAGTTCAGGTAAGCAGCAGACATGGTATTTCAAACTGAAACCTATTTAATCTTCGGGAATAAAAGTATTTTCGTTCCACTCCCAATGGTTAGGGATCTATCGTCTAATGATGATTTTTTTTTTTAGTACTGCTCAATTTCAGTTATTGCTTTTTTTTTTTCAACTTTAATTTATGGTAATCGATTTTTATTTTCGTTCCCCAGAAAAATAGTTTCCTAGCCTTTTAGTTGATTTCAATATTAAATAATCCTCTTCTTAAACAAACCAACTTGTTTTTTTATTATCATTAATTAGCAAATATAAGTACTGTCAATGTGATGAATTTTAAAAAACTTGCCTGAATCCTTTAGTGAATCGCAACTGATCAAGACAAGAAGGTTAAGCTTGATAATTTTGTTTGAGTATGAAGTTGTTGTTGATCAGTTTTGCTATCTTTGTGACATGCTAAGTGCACTTGGAAACGCAGAAGCAAAAAATTCAATATCCCGCGTAAAGATCAGGTTGGGAAAAATTTAAGGAATTTTTACCTCTTCTAACATCTCAAGTATTTTTGCATAAAGGAAATCTATATACAGCTTGCTTTAAGTGTTGAAGAAAAAAACGTCCTAAACTGGTGAATTTTCGTTTTAAGAGACAGCGGGTTGCTTATCTATTATTTTCCCGTTTGTAGTGGGAGTCCGTTCTAGAGAAGGGTAGTTGTATATTGTTGCAGGTTAACGTAATTTGGCCTTGTGGTAGATAGCCCACTATAAGTCATAAAATGATCATAAAATCAAGAAATGCAAATTGAGTTGAAAATAACATTTTTATATATACACTTATCAATTAATGTTTTTACAATTAAAGTAATACTTGAAATATAGGTCCAACGGAGGTTAAAATGTTCATGGCAAATAAAATGCTGAAAGAGAATTAATGCTTAGGAATGTGGGGAGCGTGTAAGTGAGGAATGTCTTTGATGTAGTCGCTCCTTAGGTCAGTAAGTAGTTTTGAGACAGGGAAAAAGGAAGGAGAGGTGAAGGGACGAGCATAGTAGCTACTTGACTTGATCAAGGGAGATATTAATTACTCTCGCCTGTCACCGTTGGTCTATCTGTCTGGGTGCTTTCTGTCTCGGCTTTTTATATCTGCTTTTTGGATCACAGCAGCTCGTTTGGGATTTCACACTTGTATTTGATTCTGGGCTTCCCATTGGCCGATGAATAAAATTCGCGTAGGTTCGCGAAATGGAAATTTAATATTTGATTAATTTTTATTTTTCAACAGGAACATCTGCGCGAACCCGGATGCCCAACGACGACTTTTGGTCATTTTCCTTTTTGTCGTGAGAGAGCAAACAACCGGTCCATCGCTTTTGCTCGGTCTGTATAACGACAAAGACCAGAAGGCCTTTACTCCTTCAAATCTTTCCAAAACATCCCTATTTCCGTGCAAATGTATATGCTGAACGCAAATCGATAATTGTTTATTGAAGAAACCTACCTTTTTCATTTTATCGAGAAGAAAAATATGGAACTTCTTGTCGCTGTTTATCTCACCCCCTAATCATGGTTAGAAAATGTTATTCGCTGCAGACTGACTTCACGCGTAGATTTCCGATTTTTCGGTTTTTTTATTTCCATTTTGCGATTAATACGCGGAAAATGAGTTCCGAAACCCAACAAATCGCGGAGTAATTGCTAAAAAGGGAGTAAATAGAACGAATTCAGTATCCTACACCTCAAGTCATTCAGCGGTTAATCAGATATGAGAACGGTGGTAAGGGGTTAGATATAGTCTGATTTATTTCTGGCCGATAACATGAAAAAAGGGTAGGTTTCTTCTATAAACAATTATCGATTAGAGTTCAGCATATACATTTGCACGGAAATAAGGATGTTTGGGAAAGATTTGAAGGGGTAAAGGCCTTCGGGTCCTAAAACGAAAATTTACCCCTAAACTTAATAATACAAACGAATTTTTCTCTATCAAAATGTTTAAAGAGGAAAGATCAAAGTATTTTTTTGTTATTTTACTTTTTATTTTAATCCTTTCTAACACGTTTGAAATTTTGGTAAAAAATCTTGTTTTGATTTTCATCAGCTGGTAACCAAATCGTTACAAGAGTTTACAATGGATAATGTAACATTCTTCTTCTATCTGCCCTGTCGTTTCAGGACGTAGGCGATCATGGCTCTCCGCGTCTCCCCATTCCTGGTGGCTCTTAGCACGCCTTCTCCTGTTACACCATGTAACCCTCGTTCAATCACCCACCTGATCAGGTCCTTCAAATATGTTATCCACTGCTTTCCCCTGTCTCTTTTCCCCTCTATCTGGCCTGTTAGTATCAGATTCTTCAAGCCCTCCTTCCTCATTGCATGTCACAGCAACTTCAGCTGTCTCTTCCTGATGCTCAGTATTAATTTCCTTTTCGTTTCCATCCTTTCCAAAAGCTCATCATTGCTCACATGCTCGATCCATGATGTTCGAAGCATCCTAGTTCATTTTTGTCACCCTCTTAAGCTATCATCTGTAGGAGGTCTTGTAGTTTCTTTTCTGTGTCTGCTATCAGCACTGTAACAGCTGCAAACCTTAGGTTGTTTAAATTGTGGCCTCCTATGACTAGTAACTCATTTTTTGTAAGGGATTCTGGTTAAAAAAACACATTAATTTTGAAATTCTTGCAAAAATCAAATAATGGTCAGATTCTGATGAAACTTTCAGGACATATTCACAAACGAATGAAATTATTTTCAAATTATTAATTTTCGAAAATTTTGGTAAAAATATATTTTTTTTTACATCTATTATCCTCCCTCCACGTAAATTCATGAAATTTCAAGAAATGAAATTTTTTAGTGAAAATTTGATTTATTAGTTTGTGCAAAGTTAATTTAGGTTTGGATTTTTACATGGCACAAGGCCATTTCCCAAAGGAACTTCCTAACTAAATCCTTATGTTCCGCCAATATTTTTATAAACGTTGAAAATCATTCATTAAACAAGCAAATGGAAAGTGGAATGAAATTGACAGCGCATCAGTTTGCAACTATAAAGTGTATTTAACAAATATTAACAAGAAATACATAAATTACATGGATGTTGAATATGATGTGAAATTGTTTGTTTGAAAGTGTCTTCCATGGACTGTATGAAAATTTGGGTTAGAGCTTTTGACGTAAGTTGAACAGGTATTTAAATTTCCGTACCTGCTTGATTTTAGCATCCCTGGCCTGTAATTGGCATTTTCGGCATCTCTTTTTGCTGATGACTGCATTCAGTTTTCTTGTAGTTTATCTTTAGGCCTTTCTTGTTGCTTACTTTGCTTCCTTCTATAGGAAGTCTTTTATTTTTCTTTCTGTGTCTGCTATCCACATTGTGTCATTTGCATATTTGACGTGTCAAGATTGTGTCTGCCAATGATGAATCCTGGCAGGGTTTCTAGTTCTCTTACATTTGCTTCGCTGTATAGGTTGAATAAATCTGATGAGAAGACACTGTGGGGGCCGCTGCTACAAGGTTAATTTGGATTAATTTCTATGTTGGATTTCACATGGCACAAGGCCACCTCCCAAAGGAACTTCCCAACCAAATCCCTACAAACCACCATTATTTTCATAAGCGTTGAAAATCATTCCTTAAACAAGCAAATAGAAAGTAGAATGAAGTTAACAAAGCATCAGTTTGCAACTATAAAGTGTATTAACAATAACAAAAAATACATACATTACATCGATGTTGAAATTGTTTGTTTGAAAGTGTCTTCCATGGACTGTCTAAAAATTGTGTTAGAGCTTTTGAAGAAAGTTGAAATGTTCATTGTTGCCGTAAGATTTATCAGTGTGATAAGAAATTCGTTAGATGAATATTATGACTAAAAAGAATTGTTCAAATCTGAGTGTTCATGAATAACGATCATTTTTTGTAGTGTACAGAAGAATATATTTGTGAGAGAGAGTGAGTTGGACTTAAAATTTTACATGATGTGTGCGAAGGAAATTCTGGTGCCAACTGGCGAAAAATGCGCGGCAAATCATTTATATAGATGTTCAAACAACCTTACGATTTGGCGGTAAAAATGTAGTTCACTTATCTTGATTCTGATTGGCTAGCTCAAACCAATCAGCAAACAGCTTACATTTATTCAAATATAAAATGGTTACATACAAAATTTAATACATACAATCGCGTGAGTGTGTGTGTGTTTTCATAGGTATGTGCATGTGTCATAAGTTAATGTAAATCATCTATTATTTTTGGGAAATGTAAATCGTCTATTATTTTTATTTTTTGCGGGGGGGAATGTAAATCGTCTATTATTTTTATTTTGGGGGGGAATGTAAATCGTCTATTATTTTTATTTTTTTGGGGGGGGATGTAAATCGTCTATTATTTTTATTTGGGGGGGGAATGTAAATCGTCTATTATTTTTATTTTGTGGGGGGAATGTAAATCGTCTATTATTTTTATTTTGGGGGGGAATGTAAATCGTCTATTATTTTTATTTTTGGGGGGGAATGTAAATCGTCTATTATTTTTATTTTGGGGGGGAATGTAAATCGTCTATTATTTTTATTTTGGGGGGAATGTAAATCGTCTATTATTTTTATTTTGGGGGGGAATGTAAATCATCTATTATTTTTATTGGGGGGGGGAATGTAAATCGTCTATTATTTTTTAATGTAAATCATCGATTATTTTTTGAAACAGTTGTTTTTTTCCGAAAATCTGTTCCTAATAGTAAAATAAAAAATGCAATAAAACTATGACATTATAAAATTAGATAATCTTTTAATTGTTTTTATAAATAATATAAATTAAGGACATTATACACTGAAGAAAAAACATAATGAAATTTTAAAAGAATTCTTTGAATTTTTTTCGTTTTTAATTATAATAATCTATAAAATTTCAAAATTTTTATAAAGTTTTACAAAGCCTTATGGTGGTTTGGTTATTAAGTTATTAAGTGAAGAACATATTTACTAATCGAAGATTAAAAAAGTTTAATATAAATCGTCAAACCATAGTATTTGTAAAATAATTTTTAATTTCTAATGTTTTTTTTTCTTGTGTATTTGAAAAAATTTTTTAGTATAGTATTATCTATTTTTTCCAGTTGAATAGGACAGATTGGGTTCTATAGCTTTGGCTGGCAACCAGTCTACCACAGAAAGCAATGGCAAGCTACTACGGGAAAATTTTCTGTCCAGTCAGTCATGTCTCTTTCGAGACATGATCGCCCAAGTGTATATCACGTATGGCACTTAACTGACTGATTATCTATTTTACATTAAAAAGTCAGGTGTTTCACTGTTTCTTCCCTTTACGAAAAAATTTTAACAGTTATTTCATTTCTGGTGAATCATACTTAACTTACTCAACATCTTGGCTGTTGTCACATATCAATCACGACAAAGGTCAGAAAGATCAACGCTCCGTGATTGAGAAATAGATTTATTTTAAAATTTCATGCTAGAAATAAGTAATATTTTTGTTACAAAAGTTTTATAAATCAGATTAATTTAACTTTAAATTTTCTAATTTTCCAAAAATAATGTGTCACAGATTTGTAAAATACAAATCTGTGACACTGTGATTTTTGGAAGATTTTTTAATCAGAGAATTAACTTTAGTTTACAAATGCGTCGGCCCCTCAAAAATGGAAGAAAAATTAAAACGTTTTTAAAAATTGAAAAATTTTAGATTGTAATCAATAATTTCTGTTTGAAATACACCAGAGTATTTTGCTTACTGGAAATAAATTTAATAATTTAATAATTCGTTATAGTGAAGTGTATTTGTGCGTTGAAATATATTAATTGAATTTGGCCTTGTTAATAGATAGCCCACTATAAGAGGGGTATAAACCAAGAAAATTAAATTGTGTATAGAAACAACATATATCTATATAGTGTGTATAGAAATATATATATATATATATATATAAATTGTGTATAGAAACAACATATATATATATACATCAAATAAATATTATATATATATATATATAAAAGTAATGAATTATAGCGGGTTATTCGTTATAGTGAAGTGTATTTGTGTGTTGAAACAGATTAAGTGAATTTGGTCTTGTTAGTAGATAGAC
Source organism: Ascarosepion bandense (assembly GCA_037127315.1). Lineage (NCBI taxonomy): Eukaryota > Metazoa > Mollusca > Cephalopoda > Sepiida > Sepiidae > Ascarosepion > Ascarosepion bandense. The sequence goes on from JBBBDQ010000810.1 coordinate 306,376, forward strand.
CACTATAAGAGGGGTATAAAACAAGAAAATCAAATTGTGTATAGAAACAACACACACACACACACACACACACACACACACACGTATATATATATATGTATATAAAATAACAATAATAATGAAGCTAATGCTAATAATTGTTATAATTTATTTCAGTTCGTCTCGAAAAACCCATCGAGAAGAAACTCGATGGGGAAAAAAGGGGAAGTAAAAAAAGAAAAAAACTAAGTATTTGAACATACGTCAAATATTCGTAGAAAAGAAAAAAACCCGAGACGGGAACCCTAACACTAAAGCGCTCAATACAATAGTAAAGCAACAAATAAGAATAAATCTAAGTAAGAGCCAACAGACCTACCTAGGTTTCACCTAACTGGTCGTCACGGTAAGTCGACTTATATATATATATATATATATTTGTATATATAAAGGAAAACTCAACACATCATTTCAATTGGTAATAAATTATAATTAATTTCTATGAGCTTAATTAGCTCATTTAATCAGATCTTACAATATTCCTTCTATGTGGTACAAAACATTTTTGCTCTGGATAACATCCATTGAGCTCTCTATATAGATATAACACTTAATATTTTATATTAAGTTAATCTTGTTGGATTATCCTCACCGTTTACTGACTGGACATCTATACCTATATATATATATATATCTGAAATAAATATATATATATATATATATATACAAATAAAAGTAATCTCTTTTGGTTGGTACAAAGATCGTTAAAAATGTTCATAGCAGTAAATGCCGAAAAGAGTTTGTGCGTATGTATGTGTGTGCGTTCGTTGGTTAGGAGTGTCTTTGAAGTCTCCGCTCAGTCTTGAAATTGTTAAGTGGCTCAGTGAACCGTGAAGAAGAAGATGATAGAGTAAGGAGGGGCGAACATAACGCAATCGCTTGACGTGGTCAAGTGGTCAAGGGACGTGTTAATTACGCTCGTATTTTCTCGACTGGCGATGCTTCCTGTGTTGTCCGTTTATTTCGTCTTCGGGGCTCCAAACAAGCCATTTGGGAATTCACATCCGGATTTAATTCTGGGCTTCCCATTGGACGATAAACAAAATTCATGTCGGCTCGCGAAAAAGGGTCCATAAAAGGAATTTGATATTTATTTATTTTTGGTTTTCCACCAGAACATCTGCGTGGAGCCCAGATGCGCAAAGACCAGTTTTGGTCATTTACTATCTGGACCTCTGAAGGCAAACATCCGGTCCCTCGCTTGCTCGGTATCACCACAGGATCAATTAAAAAACTAGTGGCAACAAAAATTACAAAAAAAAAAAAATAGATGAGGTCAAGCAAGAAGATATTTGTTTTGAACACATCCAGCTGTAATGCATTTTTACAATTACTTACACAAATAGTTACAGTAGACTGAACACAATCTTTATATATATATATATATATATATATATATATATATATATATATATATATATATATATTAGTCATTTTACCCCAAGCAAGGTAATAAAACCACTGAGATGCACAGGGTAACTGAGTGTTAGAGAATATGAGAAAAAAAACTATTAAGGAGAGAGAACAATAAAAGAACAAGAATTAAGAAGACAGAAGGTAATAACTGACATTGCATTTAAATTTTTGAATATCGAAGTTGTCAAAAAAGCATAAAGCCGGAAGAGATTTCCACAAGTGAGAGAAGAAACTGTTAGCATAGGACTTATAATAATATGAGAAGAAGAAAACATAATTAAGGAGAGAGAACAATAAAAGAACAGGAATTAAGAAGACAAGATAACGATTGACATTGCATTTAAATTTTGGAAGATCAAAGTTGGCAAGAAAGCAAGAAGCCAGAAGAGAGTTCCACAAACAACAAGTGTGAGAGAGGAAATCGTTAGCACAGAAGTTATGGATACATCTAGCTATTTCAACTGTATGGCAACAAGACATTACCCCCAATCTAGTCAGTTAAGTGCCATACGTGATACACGCTTGAGCGATCATGTCTCAAAAGAGACATGTTTGACTGAGCAGAAGATTATCCTAATCTAGTACTGCATAAAGTCTAGATGCCATAGAAGAACTTCATCAGAACAATTACCATATCGCAGAAAGCTTACCATATGAGTCCAGATTGTCATAGTTAAACTTTTGTAACAACTTAGAACCACAGGCTGGAAAACTATTTATATAAAATTTTATAATAGCACAGGTAATATTTTAAAGATAGAAAGGGACGTAAGACAAAGATGTGTCTTTTCAACTTGTACAGCGAGACTATTTTGAGGACCCTAGATGTTATGCCAGAATTTGGCATCGGAGGCCACAATTTAAATAACATAAGGCCCATATATGATACAGTGCTGATTGCAGACACGGAAAGGAAACTAAAAGACCTCCTACAAATGATAGTTGCATAGGGTGACAAAAAAGAACTACAAATAAACTGCAAGAAAACCGAATGCATGGTCATCAGTAAAAAGTGCGGCCCAATATGCCAAATACAGGTCGGGGATACTAGAATCAAGCAGGTACAAAAATTTAAATACCTGGAAAGTGTTATAACAGAAGACGGAAACAGAGATCCGAAGGCGAATTGGCATGGCGAAGAATGCGTTCCAGAAACTGAGTAAAGAGACAGGAAAAAAAAAATTTTTAATCGTATCACCCCGAGCAAGGCGGTAACGCCACTGATGTGCAGGGGGCTACGTAATAGTGAAAAGATTGGAAAAGATAAGGCCGGAAACCACATCCTAAACAGGGAACAAGGGATGAGCCTCTTAACCTGTTCAATAGACGTGGGTAGAGTGTGAACCGGGCGATAGATATATCTATCTACTAATTTCGCTAGAAACAAAGAAGAGAATACTGGATTGCTATGTGATGTCAGTTCTTCAATATGACAGTGAATGCTGGACAATATCAGCAAAGATGAAGGAAAAACTTGAAGCTACTGAAATGTGGTTCTGCAGAAGGATGCTGCGGATATCATGGACCGAGCATGTGAACAATGATGAAGTTTTGGAAAGGATGGAAACGAAAAGGAAATTAATAGTGAGCGTCAGGAAGAGAGAGCTGAAGTTCCTGGGACATGAAATGAGGAAGAAAGGCTTGCAGAACCTGATACTAACAGGCCAGATAGAGGATAAAAGAGCCAGGGGAAAGCAACGGACAACATATTGAAAGGACCTGAGTGGGTGATTGACAGAATTGGGGTTACAGGAGGAAGCTAAGAACCACCAGGGATAGGGAGACATGGAAAGACTTTCCATTGGACGACGAACTTCTCGCCAGCTCGCGAAAAGGGTCTGTAAAACATTTCGCATCGAGGTGTAAAATTTCACGAGTTTTGTGTGTGCTAAGCAATGTTTGTAAATTTGAGAAAATTCTTTTGTTTCTAACAATGAGTCAGTGTTTAGCAGTTGAATTTATAAATCTAGTACTTGTTTTGTTCACTAAATGTTCGTCAAGTACATACTACAGCATGAAAACCCATGTGGTGGCCCGGACGCCATATCTATTCCAAAAACACACTCTCCAAATCAAGGGACATAACTCCAACTCTAACATTGCTGGTGTCTTCTGGTGTAAACTAAAGTTCCATTAAAGAAAAAAAAAAGAAAAACAGGTTATCAATACAACAAAAACAGAAAGAAAACAGGTTATCAATACAACAAATCTCTTAGAATTTCAGAAGAGGCTCCCATTTTTGTCAAACAATTTGCGACTTGATCTGATCCGTTTCATCTGGATCTCTTCCTTTACCAACATTTCTTTTACTCTGGCCACACCAACTCTCAATCGTCTGTCACTTACAAGAGTTGATGACTTTAAGGTCTCCACCAAAGAAGCATTGTCTGTTTTACAAAGAACTTCAGGCAACCGGGGGAGTCTGAAAATTTCTTGCAGCATGGCAGCTATCAATACACCTGCATCAGCAGTTTCACTGAGTGCAAGAGTCTCGGTGACCAATGTTACTCATTCGAGTTTTTTTTTTTTTGATGACCAGCATATAGGAGCCAGTCTGTTCATCTTGCCAACAACAAGGATGATAAATCCACCCTGTGAAGATCATAGCGTCAGAATAGCAAACTACACTCAAATCTGAAGCATTTCCCAGCTGTGGAAAGAATATGGAACCTGTCTTTTATTTCAACTTTAATAGTGACTTGTTAGCTTCAAAAAATAAACTTCACTTTCGGAGATTTTCTGATATTCCTGTAACACCCCAACGGTCGGTCCGAACAATTTCTCCGACGGCCGTTCTCCACGCTGCTATGTTTGCCGGGAGTTTGTTGAAAATGTCGGAGCCTCAAGCTGGGGGTACAAGATTAAACTATAAAGAACGAACTTCCACAACTTGGATGAGTTGAAACGATGCTTTATTTCGTTTAGAGTTAGCCTTTTCGGTTGGGGCAGGCGAATGTGACACACAGCTCTAACTCTAATTAATGGAGATCAACAAATCCGAACTGACCGAAACAAGACGAACGGAGATTCTACTCACTCAATTGACTGACTCACTTAACTGACTCTCTCACTCTACTCTACTCTACTGACTCGGAAAAATTATCTGAATTTATTTAAAATTGATCCGGAAATCCAGAAATGCTTTAAACCACCGGTGATAAACATTGGCGACTGTAAGTCTGAAATTTCAGTTATCTTTTTTTTTAATCTTAATAAAGCTTCCGCCGGAAAATTCTTAATGTGTGGTTAAGATACAGTAAAAGACAGCCTTTGACCTGGTCATTCGAAAACCCACCCCCCGAACTTTCCTGAACTTTATCTCTTTGTCACATTAAATCACTGAGTCAAATATTTAGCGGAAGAGTGGTAGAATTTAAAACAGTAATCGGATACTCTTGTCTCATCCACAATTTTCCTCATAAAAGAAAAAGCGTTTATTTATTTATTTTTTTTCCTCTTCTTTTTCACTTTTGTTAAATATGTTTTAAAACTATTTTCTATTCTTAACCATTTTCTATTTTAATCTATTATAATAAAATACATATTTTACAAAGCACCTTAATATACGCCTAGTTATCGTATCACATTACTCATCCTACATACATCCAATGTTACATCAGGTCGAGACTGAGTGGATACCCACATCATTTGACCTGTTAGTCCTTTTAAAAAGTTTATTTTTGAGTCAATGTGTGCTGTGCTTCTTGAATGTGATAAACTGTAGATGACGACCATGCTTCCAGCTATTCTGCTTAAAACATTTTTTTTTTTTTTTTGGTTTTATTATATAGAAAAATTTAATAATTAAACCATGACTTCCTTGGACTCCCAAGAAATATGTTCTGTGACAGTAAAGGAACTACAACAGCTATCTATACTTCTGAGGTATTATTTACATTGTTTGGACTGTTGTCCTCATCTTTATTGCCATGTTTATGACGTTTCAGCCAATGTACACTCCGGTCTTCTTCAGGTGCTAGGAATTTCAAACCAAGCCCTTTATTTCAATCACTGAGGTATATAATTTTCTCATTCCAGGTACAATGCCACTTCTGAATGCCATGTAGTTATCTCCCTTTAACTCAACTCCCTAAGTTATTTGTTCACCACTGCTGTAGCCAGGTATTGAACTCAAGGACACATGGCCCAGTGGATATAAGCATTGATTAGTTCCAGTGACTTGATTCAAAGAGTTATGAGTTCAATACCAGGCTAGAGCAGTGGTGAACAAATAACTTAGAGTGTTAATTTAAAGGGAGATAACTACAAGGCATCTAGAAGTGGCTTTGCACATGAAATGAGAATGATATACTCCAGTGATTGAAATAAAAGGTTCAGTTCAAAATTTCTAGCACCTGAAGAAGGCAAGAGTGTACAACGGCTGAAACATTGTAAACATGGTAATAAAGATGAGTTTGTGTTTTGTTTAATGGCATATCAACCTCTGTGGGTTATTTAATGCCAAAAAGATGGGGTTTTAAGGTATGTTTTTAAATTTTAGGTTATAGTGAGAAGGTGGATTTAGTCAGATTTTAATGACAATTTTTGTATCCTTTTTAATTTAGAAAACTGAAAATGTCTTCTAGTTTTGTATTCAAAAATATTTTGCCGAATTTTTTTTTCCTTGAAAAATGTGTTATGGTAATAATTTTTTCTTCAAAAATGTATTGTTGGTAATATTTTCCCTTCAAAAATGTATATGTTTTTATAAAAGTCTATTTTTATATTTTCATAGTGTTTGACCCCAGTTTGGGGATTAACTATTTGTCCATAGCTGGGACCCTAACAGGTGCTACCACTCAGGATCAGGGTGGACCTGGGAACAACAGCAATTAAGTTGCTCCTCACAACCCACAATTAGAGGCCTTGCTGCCGGATGCAGTTTACTGTCATGCCTAGGACTGGCAATAAAGATGAGAAAGTTACAGTTAAGAAAAAAGGTCATTTTACACGTGATATTGAAATATTTCAGCCTGGAACAAGCAACAAGAATAGGTATATTCATAGTTTTAATTCTGAATGGCACTAATGGAAAAGTTGGCTCTGCAGCCGCGTTATGTCTTTGTTGCATTAAATGAAGAAAACACAACCAAGAAATATAAAGTCACTTGGAGCCAAATTAGTCTTGCTGAATTCTGTGGTCAGGATGGAAAGTTTGCTTCCAGCTCACTAACTCTCTTTCTACTTCCCCTTCTACTTGCTGTATTATGTTTGTACCAGTAGACATTAACATAGAAGAAAAAAAATTTGGATGAAGATAACACAACCAAGAAATATAATGTCACATGAAGCAAACTTAGTCTTGCTGAATTCTGTGGTCAGGATATAAAGCTGGCTTCCAGCTCACTCTCTTTTTGCTTCCATCTCTATTATGTTAGAAACAGTAGTCATTAAATTGGAAGAAAAAGTTTTGAATGAACATAACACAACCAAGAAATATAATGTCATTTGGAACAAACTTAGTCTTGCAGAATTCTGTGGTCAGGATATAAAGTTTGCTTCCCGCTCACTAACACTATCTACTTCCCTTCTATTTGTTATTAAATAATGTTTGTACTAGTAGTCATTAAATTGGAAGAAAAAATTTTGAATGAAGATAACACAACCAAGAAATATAATGTCACTTTGGGGTCAACATAGTCTTGCTGAATTCTGTGGTCAGGATATAAAGTTTGCTTCCCACTCACTAACTCTCTTTCTACTTCCTCCTCTATTTATAATTGCATTATGTTTGTACCAGTAGTCATTAACTTGGAAGAAAAAGGTTTTAATGAAGATAACACAACCAAGAAATATAATCTCACTTTGGAACCAACTTAGTCTTGCTGAATTCTGTGGTCAGGATATAAAGTTCACATCCGACTCACATTCACTCTCTTTTTAGTTCCTACTCTAATTCTTCTCAGTATTTAAGCTAATTAGACAAGTCCAAGTCATATTCTGGAGACATGTGTTAGTCTCCACAAAACTCTGCCTCTGTTAGATTTGCTTATTCTTTAGTTGATGCTTTTTTTATATGTTTTCACTAGGATCCATTCCATGTTTTAACTGTATTTTGAATATCTTGGTCCAACTTTGGCCATTAAAAGTAACTTCCCATCAGGAACTTCATCCTCATTATTCCTGGATGTTCTACATGGAATTGTTTCAAGATCCTTTTTTTGTCGTGATAATGGAATCACTACTCTTTCCACATACACAAGTACTCCATCACAAATAGAAAAGACTGGGTTATTCTTGTCAGGCTTAATTTCAGTTTAATTCAATTTCAACATAATGTCTTTTATAGTTTTTAAAATAAACATATCCTTTTTTTAATTAATTTTGATCTCATCTAATAATAATCCTTTAATAGTCTTACAGACAAGGCTTTTAATTTCACTTTCAGATTTCAGCAAAGAAACCACAGTATCTTTAAAATCTTAAAATTTTTATTTCAATCTGGACAAGCCATCTGCATGTCCCAAATTTGGAAGATAGAAAATTCCATCTTGAAATCATAGTTTAATAAAATCGTAACCCACTGCTGTAGTCTGTTTGCAGTATGAGCCAGAATCTCTTTCCTAGAACTGAATATACTTAATAATGTATGATGATCAGTTTGCAATATGAATTTTCTCCCCAGTATTATCCTGTGAAATTTCTTTACAACAAAAATTTTCATGAGTACTTTCTTTTCAATTTGTGTGGAGCATTTTTCTGTATTTGTCAAAATGTGGGTGACTGTATCAGCTTTGAATCTATAGCCTTTAACCTCTTCTATGCCATATTCACTTGTGTCCAACGCTACTAATATTTGTCGCTGTGGGTCATAATGTGTCAGCAATAACTCCGAAGTTAGTAACTTTTTAATTCCTTCAAAAACTTTTTGGCATCCTGCAAACCAATTCCATTTTGTACCTGTTATGGAACCCTCCTACAAGGAATGGACTCTTCCTCTTGTTATATATAGTTACCAGCATGACTTCTGCGAGAGCAATTAACAAGAGTAGTTAACAGAAGCAGTTAACAGTAGTTAATGACAGCTAACGTCAGGCAATAAGCAGCATAATAATACCTTCAGACTTACTTATTTCCATATTACTTATTATTAACACTTCCTTTGATTATCTTGTTTCTTGTTATACTAATATACTATTAGGTTGCCCCAAAAGCTCATAAACACTTGCAAAAAATTAAAATTTTACTCGCCAAATAATCTAAGGTTACCAGAAAACACTTGCAAAAAATTGAAATTTTACTCGCAAAAACAACAAAAATTATTGCTCAAAATAAAGACCATCATTTTCCAAGACTTTCTGCCATCGATCTGCAAGCTTTCGGATCTGGTCAAATTACCATTCAGCCAGCTTCAAATCAAAGGATTTTTGACACGCTTCCTCGACTTCATCAAATGAGTCGAAACAGCAGCCCTTCAGAAAGTGTTGCAGTGAGCGGAAAAGGCCGTAACCTGATGGAGCATAGTCAGGACTGTAGGCTGGATGTGGCAGAACCTCAATGCCATCCAGCTCTTCAAACTTGTCTTTGGTCTTCCTGGCGGTGTGTGGCTTGGCATTGTCCTGCTGCATCAAAGCGCACTTTCGGCTAATCAGAGCTGGGTACTTTTGCTTCAACTTTTCGTAGACCTGCTCAAGTTGCTGACAATAAAGTTCAGCACTGATGGCACGACCATTCGGAACCAACTCAAAATGCATGATTTCTTCAAATGTACAACATGACTTTCTTGCCGAATCGATCTTGTTTTGGAACTGACGATGTCTCTTGCCCTTTCTAGACCCATCACTTGTCTCGATTGTGTTTACGAACTGTTGGGACAACCTAATATTTTGAACCTACCTCCTGTGTTCTGTGTCTTACTTCTGACACAAACCAGTCACTAAAACTTTGTGGCAAAGTTTTGCCACAACAAATTTGCAACAAAGATCCACAAGTGCCCTTCTTAAGTAAATTGTTCAGAGGAGCTTGTACCCATCTAGCACATAAATATTATAATATTTTGGTAATTCAAGAAATGATCAGAGGCTCAACAAATTTTGGTCCTGGAGCTCAGACTCTTTGGATGTTGGCACGAAAGACTAAAAAGCAATAGTTGTTTCCAGTTAAAGCGAAACCGTAGACTGAAAGAAAAATGAATGGGTGTAAGTCAAATTTTGATTTCCTGGCATCGATATCAAATAAGTTCTTTTCATCGTAAACTGAATTTTGAAGGCTAAATAAGTCCTCTGAGTAAATGGTATCATGGCTGAGACTAAGAACTATAATTATACCTACTTAGAGCCAAACCTGAAGCAAAAACTAAAATAAAAGGGCTGAAAAAAATATAGACATACAGGCAGATAAACAGACACACACACAAACATCTTGAATTTTATATATATATATATTATTGATTTTCTGCACTATTGTAAGAATTGCAACCTTGAAACTTCTGAATATTATTTCTTATGTCTTTGTCTATGAGTGTATGAAATTTGATTAAAATCAGACCACTCCTTCTATAACCCGATTTTTTCGATTATCGATTTTCAATATTTATTGTACCTCAACACAAAACCTAGCTAAGAACACTCGCAGACGCTTATAGTACAACTGTGTAAATTTTCTAGAAAATCGGTTCAACCATTTCAGAGTCTATAGGTAATGGACACACACACACATACACACACACACACACACACACACACACACACACAGAGACAAAGTTCCATTTATAAATAAGTTCAGATTCAGATAATAATAATAATAGTAATAATAATAATAATAATAATAATAGATAATAATAATAATAGATATTAAAAACTGAATTAAATTCACAGAACAGAGTTATGGCCATTAATAGCCTTGCAATCCCAGTTGTCCAATATAGCTTTAACATCTTAAACTGGACTCTAAACGACACCAGGCGAATGGATGCTAAAACAAGAAAGCTTCTTTCTAAGCATAGGATGCATCACCCAAAGGCTGATGTAGACCGTCTATACATACCCCGTAAAGAAGGTGGAAGGGGTCTTATTCAGCTGGAATTGTCATACAAGACAACAACTATTGGCTTACTAACATACATAGAAACAACAAAGGATTGGATGATACAATTAGTAAGGCAACATGAAGAAAGAAAGAAAAAATATTCAATAATAAAAGAAGGCAGTAAATACAAACAAGAATTACAGTTAGTAGATTCTGTAGAAAAGCAAAACAGTAGCCAAGAACCAACTATTGCGGCAAAAAATATGAAAATGAAAGCCAAAGATAAAGCTCTTGAAAAGATGAAACAGCGCTGGCAAGACAAACCTCTGCATGGCCAATATCCAGTACGTGCCAATAAATCCAATGTTGACAAAGTTAATACTCATCGATGGTTACGTGCATCTGGATTAAAGTCTGAAACTGAAGGATTTATACTTGCAGCACAAGACCAAAGTCTTTTCACTAGAAACTTTCAGGCAAATATTATGCATAATAATATGGATCCAAAATGCAGGTTTTGTGATAAACACCAAGAAACAATAGACCACCTAATCTCAGGCTGTTCTGTGCTTGCCCCAAACGAATATAAAAATCGCCACGATAGAGTTGGGCAATATTTACATTGGGCAATGTGCAAACATTATGGAAAAGCTGTAAACAAACACTGGTATGAACATCATCCAGCACCGGTTACAGAAATAGAAGATGTAACCATTCTATGGGATTACACCATCTACACAGACAGAAAAATTGAAGCAAACAGGCCAGACATTATTGTTAAAAACCAGAAGGAGAAAACTTGTCTATTAATTGATATGGCTTGTCCAGCGGATTGTAACATAGCAATCAAGGAATTTGAAAAACTGTCAAAATATAAAGACCTGGAAATTGAAATAGAAAAAATGTGGAAATTGAAAACAAGAGTTGTGCCAGTGATAGTAGGTGCACTTGGAATGATAAAAAATGGAACAAAACAACACATTGAAAGAATCCCTGGAAACCCCAGCTTAAGAGATATACAAAAAATTGTCTTATTAAGTACAGCCCACACACTAAGGAAAACTTTATCTATGTAATGCTGGGGATGATAGGGAAGATAGAAAAACATGAAATGGAGTCATAACAACACGCCACTACCTGCCTTAGGTCTCCCCGCAGACTTGGTTGGTAGTGAGACCAAAGCAGAAATCGAAATATGATGAAAAATGACATAATAATAGCTAAATTATACTGGAAAATTCTCATAATAGCAAATGTCTCAAAATCTCAGCAACTAAGTGAACACTGAATTTGCTTGGAGAAAGAAAAAGGGCTTCTTTGTTTGGTCAAGAATATTTCAGCCTTACCTTAATAATAATAATAATAATAATAATAATAATAATAATAATAAAATGATTATATGAAAAAATTAAATGACTGTTTCTTTTCATACACTCCTCATCACCTGTGGTGGACTAAAAAAATGATTGGTTGAAAAATACATTTTTCTTTCTCACCACACATTTTCCTTGGCACAAACATTTAACTCAAATTGCCAAATAAGTGAGAAATTTTGCTCACAACTACATCTGCACGCTACGTCATAAATAGTCCATCGAAAATGACCGATAAGAGATTTCATCCTGCTAGCTGAAGTGAATGGATGCCTAGAGATCTGAGACAACGGAATGCACACAGGCACCAAGTCAAAAACTGAGAACCACCTAATTCAGCAACATCAGATCCTTCAGCTCACTACAAGTAGTCTCTTTCCATACGCAGACACACACACATGTCGTATAATTAGTTCTCAGTGCTCATGCATCAGTCAGTCAGTTAAGTGCCATACGTGACACACGCTTGGGCGATAATGTCTCAAAAGAGACACGACTGACTGGACAGAAGATTATCCCGCAATAGGTTGCCATTGCTTTCTGCTCTAGACTGGTTGCCAGCCAAGGCTATAGAACCCAATCTGTCCTGCTATTCAACCCATAGCTGGAAGGAGAAGAGATGGATTATATTATATTATTATATTAATGAGTAGTAATTAGTGGGGGGGGGGGTCAGTTTATTACTTCATAACTATATAAAACAGATCCCCCACTTTATGCCCAGTAGAAGCTTTATATTTCCAACAATTATATACAGTCAGTCAAGTGGCATATGTGATACATGCCTGGGTGATCATGTCTCGAAAGAAATATGACTGACTGGGCAGAAGATTATCCTGCAGTAGATTGCCATTATTTTCTGCAGTAGACTGGTTGCCAGCTAAGGTTATAGAACACAATCTGTCCTGTTATTTAACCCATAACTGGGGGAAGAGACGAATTAGTACCTTTCCCAACGATATTTGCGTGTAAGTGAATACAACAAATTCAACTGGAATTCAAACTCGGCTTCTCTATTTCTCGTTCCAAGCCAATACCCACTGCACCACAACGCATATCCATAAATGCATACATCTCAATTTGATGCAAACACAAATAAAAATATGTCAATAAATATATTTTGCATTTGGTAAACTGTATTTTTGTCCTTGGTTAAAATTGTTGATTTTGTAAACGATATGATCTCATAACTATGTTCAACACACTGCTAATTTCGTGACTATAGCAAATGATATTTATACAAATATTCAAGTTTGACTTGTAAAGAGATTTTATTCATGTAATTTATTAAATAATAATCTCATTTTTTTTTAATATGTTAATCTAGCTGGTTACAAACAATATCCATTTTCAACAGGTTAGAACACAAAACGAAAAGAATCGGGCCCTTTGAATGATTGCAGCTGTTAAAAAGAGGAGTGGTTTAATTCTGGATGGATATATATATATATATATATATATATGCCTGTGTGTGCTTTAAGTAGTTACTCCTTTAAGATAGTAGACCCACTGCACATTTGTTGTATCCCCTGTAACTCGAGGACATGATATGATCAATTTTCCCATTACATCTGCTTTCGAAGGGTTGTCATTGCCGTCAAAGCCTACAATCACTCGATAATCCTTGTGGGGCCTGATTGATTCGTTCTTCTTTGGCAAGTGGAAAAGCTCGTTATCCACTTGTAATGTAAATGTAGTGTTTGTGTTAAATACATTGCGGAACACGATACAAATAGTGGCCCCAGCCTTGATGACATAAGGCCCTTGGGGCTTGGGAGTAGTGCACATTCCAAATAGTGGAAATACATATTCTCCACCCAAATATGATGTTACTGTCAGGGTAGCTCTCTGTTCTCCAAGGCGAGAAGGTTCAAAAGTAATATCCACTGCAACTTCTGTCCCAGATGGTGACCCCGGGGCAGCGGCTACAGACTTGTCCACATGGAAATCTGTATTGTCCACCTAAAATAAGAAAAGAAAATGATTTGTTTACAATGAACAAAGAAAGAGTTAACTGACCAATTCTTGTCCTAAAAAAAATAATAGGATCTTATGACGCACTGAAATCTATATGAGTCATCAAGATGAAAAGAAGAAAAATGGTTGAAGAGAAAAAGCAAAAACTGATTGTCTGACACAGTGGCATGAGTCATTTAACATCAAACTGTATTTTGCATAACCAAAGAAGTTCTGGCGCAATGACATATATATGAGTCATTAAAAAAAATTTCATGGAATCAAAAGTTCCATACAGTAGAATAGACACACAGATGTTTACGTGGTGTGGTGGTTATTGATGTGAACAATATAAATTAATCTATTCTCCCCCCAGCTATGGCTTAAATAGTAAGGTAAAATGAGCTTTTTAGCCATGGTTGGCACAATCACATATATGTGAGTCATTTAACATCATGCTGTACATTTTTATATTGTTAGTTTTTCATAACATTATTCTGAAGGAAACTTTTGATAACTCTGTATTAGTGAGTTATAAAATTTTGGTATCTTCGTGCAAAGTCAACGTACTAAACAAAACCTTTGAATAATACACAATAATGTTCTCGGAATAATTCTCTTGAGTAATTAATTCAGAAACAATCTCTTCAAAGACGCACAACACTGGAACGATGCAAAACACAGAATACACCGAATACTGAATTTACTCAAATGTTTGCCCGAGTCTTTATATACTAATTATTATGGTCAGGGCCGTAGCTGATGCTAAAAAAACACCTGCCACAGAGAAAATTGCCCGGATTTATTAGTTGACAATGAGATAACACCATCAGTGTCATCCGTTTCTAGAAACTATGATTTTTGCGGATTTTTTCGGCTATTCCAATGGAAATTAGGCACAGAACGTGAACTAAAGCAGGAAATCGGGTTCGGACTTTCTGAGTATAACCAGTCTTTTCTCCCAAAATTAATAAATAAACAGATTTTTACTGCGTTCATTCCGATGTTTTCTTCGTTTTTCTTTTTCTCTTTCTTTCTTTCTTCGTGAATTGTTTAGTTTGATTTCTGACGAAGACATTTTTCCTTGCCCGGATTTTCACTATGATTGCACGGATCGGCCCGGACCTATGACCGGTGTGCCCGGACCCGTGCCCGGTGTGCTCGGTAGTCATATACGGCCATGATTATGGTCATGTGATCCCATTAGCACAACTCTTCTAACTGGTTATGTTTGTTGCCTGGAGATCTGTGTTCAACCACACATGTCAATATTGACACGTTCTTCCTACATAACAATTATATTACCATTTCCAAAAATAGAAAGTTGCAAAATGTGTAAACTATTAACTATTAATGTGCATCGTGGTGCAGTAGATATTGACTCGGAACGACAAATTGGGATGCTGAGTTCAAATTTCTGTTGAATTCCTTGCATTCACTTACGCTCAAATACCTTTGGAGAAAGGTATTAATCTCTCTCTTCCCTCCAGTTATGGGTTAAATAACAGGACGGATTAGGTTCTCTAGCTTTGGCTGGCAAACTTTTGGTAACTTGGTATTAGCACGTTTTAATATTTCAGTGTCTTCACATGTGGTGCAGTGGATATCAGCTCAGAACGAGAAATTGGGGAGCCGAGTTCGAATTCCAGTTGAATTCGTTGCATTCACTTTCATGCAAATACCCTTGGGAAAGGTATTAATCCGTCTCTTCCCTCCAGTTATGGGTTAAATAACAGGACAGATTGAGTTCTATTGACTTGGATGGTAACCAATTTACCGCAGAAAGCAATGGCAATCTACTGCGGGATAATCTTCTGTCCAGTCAGTTATGACTCTTTCGAGATATGATCGCTCAAGCGTGTGTCACGTATGGCACTTAACTGACTGACTTCACATAAGGTCAACGTACTAAACAAATCCTTCATATAATACATAATAACGCTCTCGGAATAAAACAATCTCTCTTGAATGATGCACAACACTCGAATGATGCACAGAACACAATAAGACTTCTGTCTGAGTGCTGTATATACTAAATATCTATGGTTATGTGATCCCAGTAGCACAATTTATTCAACAGTTACGTTTGTTGCCTGGAGATCTGTGTTCAACCACACATGTCGGTATCAACACTTTCTTCCCACATAAAGACCATATGAAACAAAAGATATTTCAGTCTCAGGAAAAGATTATTCTGAATTTATGGCACTTCACAGATAATAGAGAAAAGGAAGCTGTGAAGAGTTAGGATCGCCTATGTCCAAAATATGTAGCACGTTTTAAAATGATCTGAATTATGTGAAGTAACAAGAAACTTCTTGAAGCAACATAAAAGACAAGGGTTATTTTCACTGTACAAATAGACAATTTTTTTCACCAGAATTTTCATTTTTGCTTTGAATATTGCTGCCACATCTGGTCTGGAGCTCCTGTTATATATTTAGAGATTATTGATAAAATCCAAAGAAGAATCTGCAATGTTATTAATCCTGATCTGGCATCTTGGCTTCAGTCACTTTTCCCATTGTAACATGACCTTACTGTGCCTTTTCTATAAATATTTCATGGTGATTGTTCTCTATGGTACCCAGACTTTATAAATTTAAGTGCAGGTGCTAGATTGGTGGCAACATCTCAATATTTACAGTTGAAATGGTTAGATGTAACTGTAAACTCTGTGCTAACATTTTCTTCTTTCACACTTCTCATTTGTAGATCTCCCTTCTAGATTCTTGCTTTGCAATCAACTTTGATCTTCAAAAATTTAAAGGAAACATCAATATCGTTATCTTCTCTCTTCTTAATTCCTGTTCTTTTATTGTTCTCTCTCCTTAATAGTGTTTTTCTCATATTCTCTCACACTCAGTAACCACTTGCATCTTAGTGGTATTATTGCCTTGCTTGGGGTGAGATGATTAAAAAATGACTGAATTTAAATGCAATGTCAATCGTTATCTTCCGTCTTCTTAATTCCTGTTCTTTTATTGTTCTCTCTCCTTAATAGTGTTTTTCTCATATTCTCTCACACTCAGTAACCATTTGAATCTTAGTGGTATTATTGCCTTGCTTGGGGTGAAATGATTAAAAAATGACTGAATTTAAATGCAATGTCAATCGTTATCTTCCGTCTTCTTAATTCCTGTTCTTTTATTGTTCTCTCTCCTTAATAGTGTTTTTCTCATATTCTCTCACACTCAGTAATCACTTGCATCTTAGTGGTATTATTGCCTTGCTTGGGGTGAAATGATTAAAAAATGACTGAATTTAAATGCACTGTCAATCGTTATCTTCCGTCTTCTTAATTTCTGTTCTTTTATTATTCTCTCTCCTTAACTGTGTTTTTCTATCTCATATTCTCTAACACTCAGTAACCCCCTTGTGTCTTAGTGGCTTTATTGCCTTGCTTCAGAGTGAAATGATTAAAAAAAGTGTATTTATATTCTGATTAAATTAGAATAAAAGCTTTAATAGCATTCATAATCTTTTTGGGAAAAGACAATTTCTTTTTTACTCTGCAGTCTCTTTTCCAAAGATACTGTTTCAGGCCCATCACGCTGTAATCTTCAGTTCCACCAGTTCAGACTTTCACATCTAGAAACAAGCCATGCCACTTCCATAGGGTCACATTGCCAATATTTCCTTCATATTCTAACTGCAAGAAGAAAGTCCCACCGAGCTCCCTCACCCCCCACCAAGCACTATTACTTTGCGGAATAGACTCCTATGCGGATGCATCCATGAAAACTACAATCATAACTTCAACTAACTCCTCTTTCACTATCACACATCTCATTCATCATAACCAATTTAACCGTAACCTTTTCCTTGAGTGGCTCTTGAGCCCAATACTGGGTAAACTTTAATATGAACAAAAATCTCAAGACATAGTTGCTATCAGGTGTGATCTAAGTTTTCAGCACCAGTTGGCTTTAATTCAGATCTGGTTATATGTGTGGATGTGCATTGTGGGGCAGTGGATATCGGCTCAGAAGAAAAAAACAGAGAGCCAATTTCGAATTCCAGTTGAATTCATTGCATTCACTTACACACAAATACACTTAGGAAGTATATTAATTCATTGCTTCTCTCTCCAGCTATGGGTTAAACAGCAAGACAGATTTTTTTTTTTTTTTTTTTTTTTTAATTGTGTCACCCCAAGCAAGGCATTCCACTGCCACTATAGCGCAGGGGGTTACATAGAGCAATTGGGTATAGGAAATGTCAGAAGGAGGGTGATAGACGACTTAGGATGTACATAGGGAGAGAGTTGGAGAGAGTGGGTGTGAGTTAGTGTGTTAGGAGGTGTCTATTGACCCTACATTTAAACTCCTGGAGGTTGTAGCCGTCGGGGAAGCAAGCATGCGGTAGGGAATTCCACAGGTGGGAAGTGTGAGGAAAGAAGCTGTTGGAGTAGAAATTGCAGTTACATTTCATCGGTTTCACTGTAAAAGGGTGGGACCTAGTTGCCAATCTAGTATCTCGTGCAAATTCACATCTACGGGGCACCAGTGATTTAAGTTCGTCAGAGCAGAAGCCATGAAAGTATTTATAGAAGAGGCACAGGGAAGCCATGTCACGCCAGTGAGAGAGAAGTGTCATTGAAATGTAATGACAGAAATCCCTGTCATTTGTATTTAATGGGATAATTAAAAGGACCTATGGCTAAGTTGATAAAAGCATTGGTTGAGTAATCCAAAAACTGACTTGATCCAAAGAGTTGTGAGTTTAATACTGTTGGGGCGCTCTCCACCTGTGTCTATAATAATGGACTGTTCGAAGCACTACATAAAGTAGTAGTGACGATACCTCAAGAGAAGACCACGGAAGTCAGCCAAGTAACAAGTCAGTCGAGTATTTCCGGTAGTGAACCGGAAGTATGCTATTGGTCAGACTCTTACGTCTCACGACAATATGCTCTACTAAACCCTTGTTTCTGTATTCTACTAACGACCTCTTTTGTAAATACTACACTTCCTGGTAATATACCAATTTACTACAATCCCATTGTTTGTAGTTATTTGCTCAATAATTCTGTTACATGCAACATAACAAATACCTGACCATCACAGCAGAGGGAACAAAAACTTTGAGTTACTAAAAGAAATTAACTGAAATTGGGATATCAAAAAAAGGGCATGGAATATGGAAGTAGAACAATCTACGATGGACCTGATGGAGACTACCACCACCTTTAAATTTGTTTTTTTGCAATTTTTTTTTTACTTTTTCAGCGCAGTCTTATCGGTTATTTCATAAAGTTTCCGATTATCAAAAACAATTTGAAAAAATTTCAATATTTAAACAATTTTAGAGGGGGGCTCAGTTTCTCATATAATGTTATAGTAAATCAATCCTCCATTTTGGAATTACTCACTTTCTACATTCCTCAAAACCTTCAATCTCTTGATCAGAGGCCTTGCTGCCGGATGTAGTTTATTGTCCTGCTCAGGACAGTGTAAATTAATTAAAAGATTTGGCAGACCTGAAGAAGACTAACACCACGTTTAATTTCGTTGCTTTTCATTTTTTTTTTTTACTTTTTTCAGCGTAGTCCTATCAATTACCCCCTTAGCTTTATGATTGACAAATGTAACACCCCAGTGGATGGTCCAAACAGTTTCTCCGGCAGCCATTCTCCATGCTGTGATATTGCCGGGAGTTTGTTGAAAAAGTCGGAGCCTCAAGCTGGGGGTACAAGATTAAACTATAAGGAACGAACTTCCCCAACTTGGATGAGTTGAAACGATGCTTTATTTCGTTTAGAGTTAGTCTTTTCGGTTTGGGGCAGGCGATGTGACGTTCAGCTCTAACTCTAAATAATGGTGATCAAATCCGAACTGACCGACTCAAGACAAACAGAGTTTCTACTCACTCGACTAACTGACTAACTTAACTGACTGATCGGCTAGGAAATATCACCTGTATTTATTTAAAACCATCCAGAAGTGACTAGAGACCCCCAGGCTAAAACAAAACTAAAAGATAAGCATTGGCGACTGTAAGTCCAAAATTTCAAGGTACTTAAATTTTGCTTCCTTTGATGTGTAAACGGGATGTCTGCACTAAGCCTCCAAGTATTTTCCAGGATTTTTTAAAACTTTTATCTTAATAAATCTTCCACCGGATGATTTTATAGCCCTGACACTTTACCTAACCAGGTGTTTTTTATTGCCTGGAGAAAGGAAAAAATTCCATTATCTTTTCTTAATGTGTGGTCAAGATACAGTAAAGTTTTTGACCTGGTCATTCAAAAATCTATTTCCTGAACTTTATCTCTTATCACATTAAATCACTGAGTCAAATATTTACCGGAAGAGTGGTAGGATTTGACAGTAATCTGATACCCTTTTCTCGTCCACAATTTTCCTCACAAAAGAAAAAGCCTTTATTTATTTATTTTTTCCTCTTCTTTTTCACTTTTGTTGAACATGTTTTTAAACTATTTTCTATTCTTAACCATTTTCTATTTTAATCTATTATAATAAAATACATATTTTACAAAGCACCTTAATGTACGCCTAGTTATCGTGTCACACAAAAAAACTTTCAATATTTAAACATTTTCTTGGGGGATCAGTTTCTCATACAACATTATAGTAAAATCGAGCCTCTATTTTGAAACCAGTCGCCAGTACGACATTTTTTTTTTTTTGATGATCAAAAAGTTTAAGTAACAATCGATAAGACTGCACTGAAAAAAGTAAAAAAAAATGAAAAACAACAAAATTAAACATGGTGGTAGTCTGCTTCAGGTCTTCCAAAATACTTATTCTTTTCTCTAATTATAATTTGGAAGGAAAAAGAAGAAAAAAATGACCATACCTTGCAGATATAATCAGTCCTCTGTTTGGCGAAATTGAGGAATTTAGCCAAAGCATTAACCACTTGTCCAAAGGAAGTACGCATATAGATGGCCCTCTCTGGTCCTGCAGGAGTTGCTTTTAAGTTCACATCATGAAGATAGAGACCTAATTCAGGACTGACCAGTTCTAATTTACCGCTGGTTTCTCCAACTTTGATTGGCTGGAATTCTATTTTCACAGGACGCTGTCAATTGCAACAGAAAGAAATTTATAACCAATGAAAAGCAGTCATTAAGACAATACTTGTTTTACAATATTTCTGGCTTTCACTGCACATGCATAACATTTTGAAATGAGATCTTCTTCTATGTGCAGTATCCCTTCAAGACATAGGCAATCATGGCCCTCCACATCTCCCTATCCCTTGTCACTCTTAACACCTTTTCTCTTATTACTCCTCCCAAATCCTACCCTGCCACCCACTTGCTCAAGCCCAGAAATCTAAAATCTAAATGTTTAGAAACTAGCATGACCACAAAGTGAGGGACCAGTTTATATATTGATTATAATATAGAATTGATCCCCCACTTTATGTTTTACAGACACATTAATAAATAAGTTTTCTATTTCTAAAGAGGTTTCTTCTATATGCCGTGTCCCTTCAAGACGTAGGCGATCATGGTCCTCCACATTTCCCTATACTTTGTAGCTCTTAACATCTTTTCTCTTGTTACTCCTCCCAAACCATACTCTGCCACCCACTTGCTCAAGCCCATCAAGTATATCATGCATTGCTTTCCCATGTTTCTCTTTCCCTCTATCCAGTGAGTATCAGATTCTCCAAGCCTTCTTTCCTCATGACATGTCCCAGGAACTTCAATTGTCTTTTCCTGATGTTATGTAGAAGTTTTTTTTTTGTGTCCATCCTCTCAAAACCTTTGTCGTTGCTCACATGTTCCGTCTATGGTATCTTCAGCATCCTTTTGTAAAAGCACATTTTGATTGCATCAAGTCTCTTCTTCATCTTCGATGAGATTGTTCAGCATTTGCTGCCATATTGAAGGACAAACATCACATACTAATTCAGTGTTTTCTTCTTTGTTTCCAATGAGATCAGCAGCCTTAATACAAGAATTTTTTAGTTTTAAAAATTTGACTCTGACAACCATCAAACAATATTAATCAAAACTTTTGATGATGTTGCAATCAAATAAAGCTTTTTAGCCACACATTTCAGTGCAGTGAACAAGAATTTGGAGAGCTAAGTTCAAATTTCAGTTGAATCCGTTGTGTTCACATGCAAATACTCATGGGAAAGGTATTGATTTGTCTCTTCTCCCTCCAGTTTTTTTTGTTTAAATCATATCGCCCCGAGCAAGGCGGTAATGCCACTGATGTGCAGAAGGCTAAGCCATTTTTTTTTGCCTAATTTTTGATTAATTTCAAACTTTTCATGCTTAATTGAAGGATTGGTTTTTTTTTTTAGCAGAAATTTCTTTGACTGGTGGATTCTTTGTCTTTATTTTATTTTTTTCCCTAGTCTGTCAGTCAGTCTCTTTCTTTCTTTCTTTTTTCTTGTTGGCCGGCTGTAGTTACCTTGTTGTATAGGTCACACTGGCTATTTAACTGACTCTCCCATACCCCAGCATTCTCTGGTCAACAGTTATGGATTAAATAGCAGAACAGATCAGATTCTATAGCCTTAGTTGGCTACCAGTCTACTACAAAAACTAATGGCAACCTACTATGAGAAAATCTTCTGCCAAGTCAGTCATGTCTCTTTCAAGACATGATCACCCAAGTGTGCATCATATATGACACTTACCTGACTGACTAAATTCTAAGCAAAGTATGAAAAAGCAAGAAAATTATATGACAGTGAATGATGAACAGTTTCCTCACAGATGAAGAAAACACTTGAGGCTGTAGTGGTGTGGGCTTAAGGGTTAAAATGAAAAGTTGATTTACCAACACCAAGAAGATTAACAGAGAATAAGAACTATGAGGAAAAACAGGTAATTTTAACAAATCAAGATACAGAATTTATTAATGAACTTACACGCTTAAAGTTGTGCCAGTAGCTCATTTCAGGAAAACAAATCAGAAATTTTTAAAGCTTTAGCAAATTGTCATGAAGAGGAAATGTTCATACAACAGATTATATGATCTGACAAAATATTAAAAAATGTTTAACACAAAGGTAAGAGAATTTTTTGCCAACAGAAGGGATATATATTTGCATACATTCAAAATTAGATGACGAGCAATAATCTGGAATATTTAGTTTTCTTGGATTGTTGACAGAAAATTCTTTGAATAGCTATGTGCTTGGTTAAAAGCTGGTAATATAAAGGCAGGTCATTTGACACTGGTGAAAACTTCCACGTGAGACATGGTGAACAGAAATAAAACCCTTCACGGGACTTCAACACTCTTCGCTGATTGATTTAATTTTTCTCTTCATTTTTATATCCGAAGGAATTTCAAATCGGCTCACTATTTTTTTCTTTCTTCTTTCTTCATCTTGACTCAAAGGCTAATTTCTGTGGAGACTTTGGATCCAAAAGCAACTTTACATAAATTTATTGCCACCTTTTTTCAGTTCACAAGCCAATCTCTGCAATGGTAAGGCTTTTCTTAATCCGAAAAAAATTTCACTTATGAATTCCTGTCCTTTTACTCAGCTCCTCCCACACCATATTTGAAGGGAGTCATTAAAGGGGGTTAATATCAGTGGCATGCAAAGGGGAGGGCTGATGGGGCAGTGGTCCCAGATGGCCTTCTCGGGAGGTGCATTCTGGATGGAATTTTTTTTTTTATTTAGCAAATACATATAAATTTAGTTATTAAAAATAAATTAAATAGTTTTTAATTTTAGTTTTAAAATATTTATATTTGGCTGCTGGTAATTTGGCTAAAATCTATGAGGAAAATTTTAGATAAATTTCAAATGATGTCAGCAAATTCCAGTTGAATTCGTTGCATTCACTTAACACAAATACCCTTGGGAAAGGTATTAATCTATCTCTTCTCTCTCCAGCTATGGGTTAAATAGCAGGATAGATTGGCTTCTATAGATCTGGTTGGCAACCAATCTACCACACAAAGTAATGGAAACCTACCGTGGGAAAATCTTCTGCTCAGTCTTCTAGATGTTTATCACGAATAATACTTATCTGACTGACTCCAAAAAGCACAGTCTGGTGGTGGGGATGGACCCCACTTACACATGGTAATCAATTTAGGATGCTCATTAAGTATCAGTCAGAAGTGCCATACGTGATACCCATTTTGGGTGATCATGTCTTGAAAGAGGCATGACTGACTGGGCAGAAGATTATCCCGCAGTAGGTTACCATTGCTTTCTGTGGTAGACTGGTTGCTAGCCAAGGATATAGAACCCAATCACTCCTATTATTTGACTCATAGGTAGAGGAGGAAGAGATGTATTATAGTATTAAGTAGTAATTAATGGGGGATCAATGTATTACTTCACAACAATATAAAACTGATCACCCACTTTATGTCCAGTAGAAGCCTTAATCATGTTTTTAACGATTATATTCAGCCAGTTAAGTGCTAGACGTGATACGTGCTTTTGGGTGATCATGTCTCGAAAGAGACATGACTGACTGGAAATAAGATTATCCCACAGTAGGTTGCCATTGCTTTCTGTGGTAGACTGGTTGCCAGTCTGTCCAGTTATTTAACCCATAACTGGAGGGAAGAGACAGATTAATACCTTTTCCAAAGGTATCTGTACATAAGTGAATGCAAGGAATTCAACTGGAATTCAAATGCGGCTACCATGATTTCTTGTTCCGAGCCGACATCCACTGCACCACAACGCACATACCACATCCTAAAGAAAATAAACAAAGTATACTGTTGTGATTTTTTTTGGTGGGGTAGGGAGCCCTGGTCACAATCTTCGCCCTGGCCACTATCAGACCTCTGCATACCACTGGTTAGTACTATTTCATACTCACCACAAGGCAACAGAAATGTGGTTCTACATAAGGATCCCATGAAAGGGACATTTGACCAAGTTTTAAGGAAATTGAAAATGAAAAGAACAGGGATACCCAAAAGCGGATGCATGGGGTGTGGTGGTGTGATAGCTAATGCCTCAGAAGGAGAAATCAAATGCTCTCTGTATCTTCTCTAGAACTACTTTCAAAGCAATTTTTGTGATATGCTTTTCTCTTTATTATCTTGATGATGAATTTAAACACAGTACTAGATTGGCAGTTAGGTCTCATAATCTTATATTTGAAAGGGCTTCCAGCTTTTTGCTTCCCAGTCAAATGTGATCTTCAAATATTTTAACACAATTCTCTCTCTTTAATGGTTTTCTTTTACTCATATTCTTTCACATTCAGTAACACCTTGTGTCTTAGTGGCTTTACTGCCTTGCTTGGAATAAAATGATTTTAAAAAATGTCTGTGTGTGCTATTCATATATAAATCAAATAGAGAACATATTTTAGCAAAGACTGACTGCCCTATCCAGATCATGCCTCAGAATTCACATCCCAAATTAAAGCTGTACATTAGTAATATACTAATCCTTTTTCGTACAAAAGAAAAAGAAAAGTAAAGTATATTTCTTGGTTGCTATTTAATCTAAATCTAAATCTATATAAACTTATTTATAAATAGAACTTTCTGTGTGTGTGTGTGTGTGTGTGTGTGTGTGTGTGTGTCCATTATATGTAGACTCCGAAACGGCTGAACTGATTTTCTTGAAAATTTACACAGTTGTACTATAAGCATCTGTGAGTGTTCTTAGCTAGGTTTTGTGTTGAGGTACACCCAATAAATATCGATAATCGAAAAAGTTGGGTTATAGAAGGAGTGGTTCAATTTTAATCAAATTTGATAGACTCATAGACAAAGACATAAGAAACAATATTCAGAAGTTTCAAGGTTGCAGTTCTTACAATAGTGCAGAAAATCGATAATATATATATCGCCCGGTTCACACTCCACCCATGTCTATTGAACAGGTGAAGAGGCTCATCCCTTGTTCCCTGTTTAGGATGTGGTTTCCGGCTTTCTCTTTGCCAATCTTTTCACTTTTACCTAGTCCCCTGTGCTTCAGTGGCATTACCGCATTGCTCAGGGTGATATGATTTTTAAAAAAATATATATATATAAAAGGCAAAATGTTTGTGTGTGTGTCTGTTTATCTGTCTGTATTTTTTTCAGCCTTTTATTTTAGTTTTTGCCTTGGGTTTGGCTCTAAGTTTCGTATAATTGTAGTTCTTAGTCTCAGCCATGATACCATTTACTCAGAGGACTTATTTAGCCTTCAAAATTCAGTTTACGATGAAAAAAACTTATTTGATATCGATACCAGGAAATCAAAATTTGACTTACATCCATTCATTTTTCTTTCAGTCTACAGTTTCGCTTCAACTGGAAACAACTATTGCTTTTTAGTCTTTTCATGCCAATGTCCAAAGAGTCTGAGCTCCAGGACCATGGATTAGTTTTAAAGCTTTCATTATACCTGAGCAACGCCGGGCTATACTGCTAGTTAATTATAAATTACATTTTCAGTTGGATCAAAATAAATTTTCGTTTTACCGTTCCATTAGTGAGAGTGTTTTTATTTTATGTTTTGATTTTTTTACCTTTTCTTCTGCATCTTTCACATTAATAAATAAATGATCAAATAAAAATAATTAAGTTTCAAAGAATGATAAAATGAAAATAAAATGAGTAATATCAGGCATGGTGGAATAATGGATACCGGCTTGGATTGAGGAATCAGAGAGACAAGTTCAAATTCCAGTCAAGTTCATTACGTTCACTTACATGCTGAAACCCTTTGAAAAGTTAAGAATCCATCTCTTTTTTTTCTCCAACTATGGGTAAATAGCAGAACACACCAGGCCCTTGATCTGTGAAAAGAGTCTGCCATCTTTGAATTCCCAGAAATATTTAGATAGAGTTGTCTGGGATTTAAGGTGAGCTTAGAGAAGGAACGTTTATGATTATAAAATCTGTGTTTTCAAGGTCCAGCAGAAATTCCAAAATATACTTTTCTTTCTTTATCATATTCCTTAGAATAAATAGTAACTTGGTATATGACTTTTTCAGACATGCAGATACCTCCAACTGGAAAGCTATATGTAATTCTACAATTACAAGGGGGATTTATATTTATTTGGTGACTGTTATAAAAATTGTCTACTATTTTCTTATGATGAGAATTAATCAAGCTGTAGATATTGCTAGTACAAGAATAACTAATTTTTAATATATTTTTATTAAAGTTATTACTTTTTTTTTTAATTGTATCACCCCAAGCAAAGTGGTAATGCCACTGATGTGCAGGGGGCTACGTAAGAGTGAAAAGATTGGAAAAGAGAAAGCTGGAAACCACATCCTAAACAGGAAACATGGGATGAGCCTCTTAACTTGTTCAATAGATGTGGGTGGAGTGTGAACCAGGCGATAGATAGATCTATCTACTCCAATTGAAAAAAAAAAAAGAAACCAAAGTGAGAAGATTGGAAAAGAGAAAAGCCAGAAACTACATCCTAAACAAGGAACAAGGAATGAACCTATTAACCTGTTCAATAGACGTGGGTGGAGAGGGTTGTTAAAAGTCTAGGAGATGGACCACTCTGAATTAAAAACCTGAGAGCCTAGTGTACTAACTGAGGGTGACTCACACAATATTCTGTGGTCTTCGCCTGTTGGACAACAGCTTGGAGAGGAGGTGGGTGCCAACAAGCTAACTGAATGGATCATGAGGAAGAAGAATCAAAGTCTGTTTCTTCTTTCTTCACATCTTCCTCCAAGGACTGAAGCAGCCTAGGAACTTATGATCATGAAGATGATGAGTATTAGTTATAAAGTTACTAGGTCGGAAAATCCAGAATTTATTTCAGCAGTAGTAAGAATACAAACTGCTTTGTTCAGATTGCGGAAAATAAATAAATGTTAATTTCACTCAGAACATTTGAAAAATGGATTTTAACAGAGGAGAAATCAGTTACTTGCAGGGAACAATGTGTCTACATTCTAGCCGAAAGTGTCAAGAATTCAAGAATACATACACTACCAGTCGTAATTATTAGGCCACCCCATTTTTTTAAAGAAATGATGTATTTCATACTATTTTTAGTATTTATTGCCAAGTGGATAATTCTAAATGAAAATAGAATGGTTCTTTTGTTATTATTACTTTGCAAAATTTTACAAGGCAAGGAAGCGAAGATGAACTCGTTCGAATCACCCTAAATTTTCTTAATTTTTCATTGTTGAAACTGCTATATAGGTAATTATTAAGTATTTATTAATTCATTTGATGCACATGTTATTATGCAATATTAAAAAAAACATTCTATATATATATATATATATATATATATATATATATACTGCCGGCCATAATTATTAGGCCACCCCAGTTTTAAAAAAATGATGTATTTCATACTATTTTTAGTATTTATTGCCAAGTGGAAAATTCTAAATGAAAATAGAATTGTTCTTTTGTTGTTATTACTTTGCAAAATCTTACAAGGCAGGAAAGTAAAGATGAACTCGTCCGAATCACCCTAAATTTTCTTCATTCTTTCATTGATGAAACTGCAATATAGGTAATTATTAAATATTTATAAATTCATTTGATGCACATGTTATTGTGCAGTATTAACAAAAGAACCATTCTGTTTTCATTTACAATTATTCACTTGGCAATAAATACTAAAAAATAGTATGAAATACATCATTTCTTTTGAAACACTGGGATGGCCTAATAATTATGGCCGGTAGTGTGTATCAAACCACACACACGCACACTACAAATACATTGGACAAAGAACACCTCCATCAAATTACACAAAAAACATAATACATAGAAATGTTAAACCCATAAATGATAATAATGAAATTAAGCTCATCATATATTATAAAAAATTTAAAACAACTGACCTCATAGTCTCTAATAACCCTACAACCACACAACTAAAACCTCTACAAAAAACCAATGTAGTTCATAAATTTACATGCCCATTCAGAGATTGTATCTCTGGTCAGTCAGTTAAGTGCTATACGTGATACACGCTTGGGTGATCATGTCTCGAAAGAGACATGACTGACTGGGCAGAAGATTATCCCGCAGTAGGTTGCAATTGCTTTCTGCGGTAGACTGGTTGCCGACCAAGGCTATAGAACCCAATCTGTCCTGCTATTTAACCCATAACTGGAAGGAAGAGACAGATTAATACCTTTCCCAAGGGTATTTGCGTGTAAGTGAAAACAATGGATTCAACTGGAATTCGAACTCGGCTCCCCGGTTTCTCGTTCGAGTCAATATCCACTGTACCACAATCTGGTACAAATAATAAACTCACTACATATATTAGTTTTAATACAACCACGCTCTCCCATAGACTTACCTGTCACCTTTCTGATCAGAGTTCAATTAAACAACATTTCTTAGAAAAACATAGCCATGTAGGTAATATTTGGCAGATTTTAGTCAACAACACAATAATACTCACTTATACACACAGTAAAAAGAACCTTCAGATACTGGAGGCCATCTACATTAAATCAAAACAACCCACACTTAATAAAATCACATTTAAACCTGGTCATAACACATTACATTGAATTTAAATATATGGTTCTGTTATCATTTTGAGCTTTCATGCGATGTGACGTCATAGAACTGCATTACAAATTTATGAACTGTGTCTGCTATTTGGGAATCTTAGAAAGAATTTCTTTCCAATCAAAAACTGACAAGGTTTCATGTAAGCCTACCCTAAATAGGTTTTGTAAACATTTAAAAAATAGCTTTCTAAATCCACTTTTATATATATTTGGGTTTTTTTAATATTTTAAAAATATTCTGAATCCAGTTTCATATATTTAAGTTTTGTTAACATTTTAAAAATAGCTTTCTAAGATAATAAAAATTGCCAAGGAAGTGTAATAGTGCCAAGAGAAAATTCATCCTTTTGACACATCATGTTTTCATGGGTCACTCAGTCAGTTAAGTGCCATACATGATATACGCCCAAAAGAGACATAACTGACTGGGCAGAAGATTTTCCGCAGTAGGTTGCCATTAATTTCTGCAGTAGACTGGTTGCCAACCAAGGCTATAGAACCCAATCTGTCCTGTTATTCAATCCTTTTATCCACATCAGTGAATTACTTTGTAACAACAGAAAACAGATCCCCACTTAAGGTCCAACAGAAGCCTAAATTGTATTCATTTCCGATTATATTAATTTATACTAATAATAGGGGGATCAGTTTATTAATTCATAACAACAGAAAATCAATCCCTCACTTTATGCCCAGTATAAGCTTTAATTGTTTTCAACTATTATATTCAGTCAGTCAGTTAAGTGTCATGTGTGATTACACGTTTGGGCGATCAGTTATATCGATAAGAGACATGACTGACTAGACATAAGATTTTCTGCAGTAGGTTGCCATTATTTTCTGTGGTAGGCTGGTTGCCAACCAAGGCTATAAAACCCAATCTGTCCTACTATTTAACCCATAGGTGGAGGAAGAAGTGACGGATTCATACCTTTCCCCAGGGTATTTGTGTGTAAGTGAATGCAACAAACTCAACTGGAATTTGAACTCGGCTCTCCAATTTTTCCTCGCAAACCAATATCCACTGCACCACAAATGCACGAGTACAAATTTTAAAACTTCCAAAAATTATATTCACTTACTGTTGAATGTGGAGCGATAACGACTTGGCTGGGTACAATTAAATCAGGAAGGTTTGTACTGATGTTGAATGCAACTGCAAATGCCAGTGGATTTTCCAAATTGATGGTATGAGGCACACTGTTCCGTACTGGGCTGCTCAGTTCGATAAGGCCGATGCTGCCTGGTTTTGTGGAACGAAGGTTCAACTCGTAGTATTGGTACTCACCCGATTCAGTGTGAGTGAAAGTTACCTTCAAAATAGATGTTGAAAAGAATTAAGTAAATGAAATCAGAGTACTTTTAAAGCAATTCATAAGTTTGCAATTAAAGATCAATTCAAAATTACTTCAATACTTTTCACAATTATGATCATTTTCTGCAGGTTTTAGTCTCTGGTGAACCTGAAGGAGACGACCACAACCTTTAAATTTGTTGTTTTTCCTTTTTTTTTACTTTTTTCAGCGCAGTCTTATCAATTATTACATAAAGTTTCTGATTATCAAAAAAACTTTGGAAAAATTTCAATATTTAAACAATTTTAGGGGCACTCAGTTTCTCATACAACATTATAGTAAATCGATCCTCCATTTTGGAACCACTCACCGGTACGACATTGGGGTAGTTTTGTTTTGGTTTTTTGGGGACGAGTTGTTGCTTTTCTTTTTGTCTTTTTCAAGTTTTCTTCAGTTCTTACAATGGCATCTTCCTCGAAAACTCCAAGAATGGCTTTATTCAAAAATTTCTCAAAGGATTCACTTGTTTAATATTTCCAAGCAAAAAAGTTAATTGCACAGGATTGATTTACTATAAGATTGTATGAAAAACTGAGCCCCCCCACCAAATTGTTTAAGTATTGACATTTTTACAAATTTTTTGTCAATCAGAAAGTTTAGAGTTTAATGGATAAAATTGCACTGAAAAAAGTAAAAAAAATTGATAATCAACCAATTTACAGATAGTGGTAATGTCGTACAGTGAGTGGTTCCAAAATGGGGGATCGATTTACTATAAGGTTGTATGAAAAACTGAGCACTCCCCAACCCTAAAATTGTTTAAATATTGAAATTTTTACAAATTTTTTTTTGTCAATCAGAAAGTTTAGGGTTTAATTGATAAGATTGCACTGAAAAAAGTAAAAAAAAAACTGATAATCAATAAATTTACAGATGGTGGTAATGTCGTACCGGCAAGTGGTTCCAAAATGGGGGATCAATTTACTATAACGTTGTATGAAAAACTGACCCCCCACCCCCACTAAACTTGTTGAAATATTGAAATTTTTCCAATTTATTTATTTATTTATTTTTTTTTTTTTTGTCAATCAGAAAGTTTAGGGTGTGATTGATAAGACTGCATTGAAAAAAGTAAAAAAGAAATGAAAAACAACAAATTTAAAGGTGGTGGTAGTCTCCTTCAGGTTCGCCCAGTCTCCTCATATCAATTAACCCGTTATGGCTCACCTGACCAAAAGGATTTGGGATACTGTTACAAGGATGCGTTTATATATAAAAATAATATTAATAATGTCTAAAAAGTTATAGTAAGGGATTCTATTGAGTAATACTTGTGATAACAAAAAAGTTTTAATTAATGAAGTAGTTGTAAAAATAAGGAAATTAGAAATAGAACGTTTGGACGATGCCAGAATGTTCGAGAAGATTCCAGTAGATTCGAGAGATTTCGTAAAATATGCAAATTAGGTGCTAGCCCCTATAAAAATAGGTTTTGGGAAGAGAGTAATTAGTTGTTAACAGGATTTGCTGACATTATCAACTCTGGCCGATTCATGGATCTGTGCATCCAGCCAAAAGAATCTCTAAGAAAAGTTGCTGACCAACTAAAACCTGAAAGAGAACCTCATGAAACTAAATGGGTAAATAGATTTTTTGACTCTTTCATTGACCATACTGGAAATTATTCTTTATAAACACATTTGCGGACTTCCATAAAATATAGCACTTAAACTACTTAAACTATATCATTCCTGCATGCTCGGCACTGTAACTTTATGGCAGTGAAGTATGGATCCTTGAATCTTGCCAAGAACACAAACTCTTCGTTACCATACAGGTAAGTTAACTGAGTAAAGATACTTGACACCTTCCTTCCCCTTCGTAACACTTACCCATCACTCTGCCAGTAGTAAACTCTATGTTTTCTATTTGAATGTGTTGTGGAGTAGTTTTTGCACCGAAGGTTATAATCGTGCTATGTCGGTTGCTAATTAACTTAACGCACCCAGAATGTTACGAACTTGATTATCATCCACTGAAAGCTGACTCCTTAGTATTCGGCTAACTGCCAACTAATATCAACTGCCTAGTAGTTCTACTGAACTCCAATAGAACTCTAAAGAACTCCTATGAACTTCCCAAGAACTCCTAAGAACTTCCCAAGAACTCCTAAGAACTTCTCTAAAACTTCCTGTTAACGCTTTTTAATATAGGAGGGAGAGTTCATTTCTGAGAAATAGGTGTGTTTTCCCATAACAGAATGCAAAACATTGTATATTTAATATATTTTTGTTTTGTGTTTATCGTAAATTAAATATTTGTTTGTGATTAAGCTCTGTGTTTTGGTCAATCATTCTTTTCTTCTTTTGTTACAACTTATAACACATAACAATGCCACTATACAGCGCCAAGATGAAAGTATATCATTCCTGCATGCTTGGCACTGTAACTTTATGGCAGTGAAGTATGGATCCTGGAATCTTGCCAAGAATACAAACTCTTCGTTACCATACAGGTATTACCTCGGGTTATGACATTTTGAGTTAAGTTCTTCTTGATTTTATCAAAAAAAATATATATGAAAAACATAGAATTTGAGTTTTGTTTAACGGCATATCAACACTTCTGTGGGTCATTTAATGCCTAAAAAGTGGGGTTTTAAGTTTTTTTAAATGTTTGGTTATAGTGAAAAGGTTGATTTAGTCAGATTTTAATGAAAATTCTTTTTTATTTTTTTTATTTTAGATAACTGAAAACGTCATCTAGTTTTCTATTCAAAAATGTTTTGCTGAGAATAAATTTTTTCCTTCACAAATGTATTGTTGGTAATATTTTTCCTTCAAAAACGTATATTTTTCTATGAAAGTCTATTTTTATGTATATATTTCTATCAAAGTGTATTTCTATACTTTCATAGTGTTTTGACCCCAGTTTGGGGGTTAACTATTTGCCCATAGCTGGGACCCTAACAGCTGCTACCACTTAGGGTCAGGGTGGACCTGGGAACAACAGCAATTAAGAGGTGGTTCCATGCTCCTCACAACTACCCAATCAGAGGCCTTGCTGCCGGATGCAGTTTACCGTTATGCCCAGGACCAATATATGGAAAAATAAAAATCAAGTTTAAATCATTTTATTTGGCTATACATCAGCCTGCCACAAATATTGATATTGTAATATCACTAGAAAAGAGTTAAAAGCACATAAAATCATGTTCCTGTAAAATAGATAAGAATAAAAATATGTAAAATCATATTAAAATACATATGTAAAATCCAATGTAAATATTGGTAAATTTAATATGAATTACTTTATTTTCTATTATCACAAAATAATTTTAATAACTGTATTTGTTATTTAACCTTACAAAATAATTTTATTTTATAATGCCTTAGAGCAAATCACATTCACAAATAAAGAGTCCACAATGTACTGTAAAGATTGCCACATTGTAAACATCTACATTTATGTATGTACATGTATTTTTAAATTTAGATCACATTTTTCTGTACTATATTAAAAACTAAAATTTATTTGTTTGTAAGCATAAAATAGATTCTTACTGACTATATATTATTAAAAATACAATTATAAATAAAATAGAGAACTAGGAAAGGTTATTTGTTGACAGGTAAATTTGGAAATAAGTAAATTCAACTAAGGTCATTTTTTGAATTAAGTAGCCTCACCTGGAAAAAATTAATGATGTAATGTGAGGTATACCTGTATAGTGAAAGATTCTTGACGGAATAAAAAAAAAAAACCTGCAATATTATCAACTTCAATCTTTTTTCCAACACTGTAATCTAACTTCCCTGTGCCTTTCTATATTCTCATAAAAATTGTTCTGATGAGCTTTTCTCCTTGGTACTTTGACTTTAGGAATTCAAACATAGTACTAGATTGGCAGTTAGGTTCCATCATCTTTTTATTCTAATAGTTTTTTTCTATCACACTTCTCACCTGTGAAACGTTTTTAGCATCTTGCTTTCCTGTCAACTATGTTTTCAAAAATCCAAACAAAATGCCAATCATCATTCACGGTCTCCTTGAATACAGTTTTTTCCTGTCAACTATGTTTTCAAAAATCCAAACGAAATGCCAATCATCATTCACGGTCTCCTTGAATACAGTTTTTTCCTGTCAACTATGTTTTCAAAAATCCAAACGAAATGCCAATCATCATTCACGGTCTCCTTGAATACAGTTCTTTTATTATCCTTTCCCCCTCAGTAATGTGTTTTGTTTCTTTCACTCTCGGTAACCTCCTCTTGTATCTTAGTGGCTTTATTACCTTGCTTGGGATGGGGTGGGGGTAGGAGATTGATTTTTTTTTTTTAATGCTTATCAACTCTCTGTGGGTCATTTACAAATTTCAAAATTATTTGTTTTAAATAATTGGGAATTTCTGTTTTTTGTACTTTCAAATGTCACTACACTCATTTTCAAGGATTTCTTTTTTTGTGTTTGTGTAACTGTTTTTAGCTAATGTCAACGTTTCCTCGTTACCTGGAACCAATTCCAAATCACTAAAGATGGCATCATTTATAAGGATCAAACTGAATTTTTACATGTATTAATTTTTTTAAAAAATATATACTTCAATATATGGTCCCTTCTGGAGAAAGATATCTTATTTGATGTTGAGTGCGTCTTTTGTATTTGGTGTAGAGGAATATTCTGTCCTACCCCGGAATGGATTTCATCCGGTCTATAAAAGACTGTAACTAGTGTGAACTATAGAGCCATCATCACTAGATGGGCAACGCTGACAATTGACAGCTTTATGCACTGTCAAGCCCTCTGCCTTCGAGCGGAGAGCATTGACCCAGTTGTGACTATGCTGAAAGGTGGAGTCAGGACTGGGGTAAATTAGACAGAAATTTTTGGCTGGGCTGTATGGCCCGAGGGATCCCACCTTAAATAGGCCTTGTGCCACATTTTGCCTTTAGTGGGAAGGCGAATAAATATTGCTATCATCATTAGACGAGAGCATACGTCACTAGACGAGAGCGTACGTCACTAGACGGAAGCATTCTTCACTAGACGGACACATACGTCCTAGGCAGAGACATTGTCTACTTGATTGTTATACCTGTTACTATTCATTGGTGTTCTTGTATTGTCTATTGGTTTATTGTACTGTGGTAGAATAAATTCCGCTTAATCTATCTTCAGTGTTAAGTATTATTCTTGTACTATTCTTTTCCCTGATTATCGCCTCACGGGATATAGCAGAAAACATAGTGTGAATTGCTGATTTGATCAAAAAATTAAATTACCCAACATCTACGTGCCCAAACTGAATTTTGACAAGGTTGCAAATATCAAACTCCCTACTCAGTAGTAATGGTCAAACAGACTAGCTCATTAACCATTATATTATATCAGGACACCATTTGTGATTTACTAAGCTTAGCTTACTTTGGTATATGGTCAGTAGCAGCCTTTGAGATTTGAAAAAGAAATCACTTGACTGGCAGTCAAAAGCGAGGGAAAATTTACTCGCCCGACTCCATTTTCTTAATAGTCACCTTACATAAATGTTGGAGAGGAATATTCTTCCCTACCCTGGAATGGATATGGTCCGGTGTATAAAAGACTGTGACTAGAGCGAACTATAGAGCCATCGTCACTAGACAAGAGCATACGTCACTAGACGGAAGCATTCGTCCTAGGCAGAGACATTGTCTACTTGATTGTTATACCTGTTACTATTCGTTGGTGTTCTTGTATTGTCTATTGGTTTATTGTACTGTGGTATAATAAATCCCGCTTAATCTATCTTCAGTGTTAAGTATTATTCTTGCACTATTCTTTTCCCTGATTATCGCCTCACGGGATATATCAGTATTACAAGGCCTTCCAGAATTTTAAGTCATGCAATAAATTTTTACAAGTAGGTTTTGTTATATATCGGTCAGTTAAGTGCTTTGAGCGATCATGTCTCGAAAGAGACGTGACTGACTAGGGAGAAGATTATCTCGCAGTAGGTTGCCATTACTTTCTGCGGTAGACAGGTTGCCAGCCAAGGCTATAGAACCCAATCTGTCCTGTTATTTAAAGGTGGGAAGGGTATTTGTGCGTTAGTGAATGCAACAAATTCAACAGGAATTCGAACTCAGCTCCCCAACTTCTCGTTCTGAGCCAATATCCACTGCACCACAACGCACATTGTTTTATATATATATATATATATAATCATTTAGCAGTGATAAAATTCATCATTTCTATCTACTAGAACATCCAAGAAAAGCATTCTATCTTTAAAGTTAAGTTCCTGAGTGAATTTTCTGTAAAATCTATATAAAACAACTAATTTAGAAATTCGAAAATGTAAAAAAAAAATTGGATATATTTATTATTGATAATTTTTAATCTTCGTATCATTTTAATAGAATTTTTTTTTTCATTTTAAAAATTACAGTAAAAAAAAAAATGATGGTTATATAGTCTAAGGGAAATAATTACAGGCCAAGGTAAAAAACGATTGTCTCCCTTGCCACACGTCTATATCGGTTTTTATTGCAATACTAGTAAACATTTTACGATCTACTTACATTTCTTTGTGTTTGCTATTATATTTATTGCATACACGAACGTAAATATATTGAAGAAAACTACTTTGCTTTGCTTTTTTCATAATTCACAGCTAACACAATTTACAAATCAACACATCAAGATTTTTCATTAAATGAAGTCATTAATATCTGAAAGTTTAGACAAGAGGAAAATGAAGAGAAAGACGAACCATTCACAGTGGGTGTCAGAGAAAGGGCAAGAGAAGGATGGAAACAGTTGCGAAGACAGAGAGAAAGGAATAGAACAAGATATACAGAGTGATTTAGAAAGAACTGGAGTCAAGTGTATAAGAGATGGGTATTGACCTTGCACTTAAATATCTAGAGGTTGTAGCCGTCAGGAAAGCAAGTATACGAAAGGGAGTTCCACAGGCGGGAAGCACGAGAAAAGAAGCTGATTGAGTAGAATTGTCGGCTACATTTGGTTGATCTAACTGTAAAAGAGTGAGACCTTGTTGTCAGTCTGGTTGTGCAAGCAAATTCTTGTGGCAGGGGCACCAGTGACTTAAGTTCATCAGAGCAGAAGCCATGAAAATATTTGTAGAATAGACATAGGGAAGCCACATCTCGCTGGTGAGAAAATGGCTGGAGTCAAGCTGCCTATCACATTACAGATTCTCCTTTGGAGCCTGTCGAGAACACTGAAATGAACAGCAGTGGCACCTGACCATATATGACAGCAGTATTCTATGCATGGTTGGATGGTTGATTTGTATATGTGCAAGATGGATTCAGGTGAAAAAAAAACTTCCTGGCAGAGTGACCAACCTTCCTAGCAATGGATTAAGCTATTGACTCAATGTAATGATTCCACTTGAGGTCAGAAGACAGGGTAAGGCCAAGGAGGCACAGTGTATTGCTTTCAGGGAGACTCACTTGGTCTATGCTTATGGGGTGCAGGAGAGATTGCCTGTGATGGTTGACAGATAGGAGTTTCATTTTAGAAGCATTGAAATTTACAAGCCTCTTCTTCTTGAATCTTGTTAAATATTAAGCCAAGATTTGATGTAATATGTCAGATAACAAATTAAAGGAAATAAATTTCGTCTAAATATATAACAATTATTCTACACAAACAAGAAACAATGATAAAAAAGTTACTTGAAACAAAACACTATTTAAATGTGAATATTAAAAATAAAAAGGATTTTAGATCATAAAAGCTCTAATCAAACAATCCCAAACTAAACAAAATCACCTTTGCAGTGTAACTGTGGCTTTATAAAATATTTAACAACAGACAATACATTTAGTCAATGAAAAATAATGCCTGTTCGTGATGTCACCAGAATGTATAACATTAAACACTAATTTTTAAAAGTATTTGATTATGTGAATGCATCTGGATAACTTTGAATCTTGAAAATGACCAGATGTATAACTGTAGGCACTTGATCACAAACATTTGGACAAGATATAAATGTAAGTAGATACACCAGTGGCTAGACTAAAAGACATACAAGCGTACTGGACTACAACAGCTGACCAGCTTATGGTATATCATGTTGAATACACCGGTTCTCGTTCGATCACCGAAGTTAAGTAACATGAGCCTGGTCAGTACTTAGATGGGTGACCACTTGGGAATACCAGGCATTGTAAGCGTTCAGTGACGGATGTGCGTTGTGGTGCAGTGGATATTGATTTGGAAAGAGAAATTGGTGAACCGAGTTCGAATTCCAGTTGAGTACTCTGCATTCACTTAACCCTCTAGGGCCATTCGTATCATATTATATTAATAAGTAGTAATTAGTGGGGGATCAGTTTATTACTTCATGACAATAGAAAACCGATCCCCCACTTTATGCCCAGTATAAGCCTTAACCCTCTAGGGCCATTCATATCATATTTGATACAGTATGAAAACAAGCCTTGAAAGAAATATTTTCCTGAAAAATTTTTTAAGAGAAATATTTTATAAATTTCAAATGAAAGCAGTACTGACTGCTCAGTCAATGAATACCAAATGTTTCCTTATAGGGAAATACCAAATGTTTCCTTATAGGGAAATACTGTATCAAATATGATACGAATGGCCCTAGAGGGTTAAGCACTGGTACCCTTGGGGAAGGTATTAATCCATCACTTCCCTCCAGTTATGGGTTAAATAACAGGATGGGGCCTGGAGGCAACCCATCTAGTGCTGGTGTCACAATAAAAACACTCTTGGTAGCCCTGGTGAAGCATCAAGTATTCAGCTATTTGACAAGATTATGAATTTCGCTACAAAACTGCACCAGGGTTCCAAATGCGCAGGGAATATTGGAGGGGTGTAGTGAGTTCTATCTCGGCCGAGGCCGCAAGATGACGACAGCTGATCCACCGGCTATTGTATCCTCTTACACTTGTTCCGAAGAACAAATTTAGAATTTTTTTTTTTTTGTATTTTTTACCCTGATGCAAGTCAATCCTTCTTTGTACGCATGGAATTCCAATCGATATTCTTTCTGGCCACCTGCAGGAACGTCAATGTAATCCATTCCTTTGAATGTTGTGCTCATGTCAGTTTTTTCCGTTTTCAGAAGCTCTGCTTTCATCTTGAACCTGGTAAATAAATCAATATACGTCGGGGCAATTAGGCCATACATCACTTATTGCATGTGTGTATGTGTGTGAGTGTGTGTGTATGTGTGTATGTGTGTATGTGTGTGTGTGTGTGTGTGTGTGTTTAAAAATTCAGAAATAAATAAAATATACCTGTAAACAATATAAAAAAAAGCAAAAGACTATAGAAAAAAAAAATTATTCCAGAAGGTTTCATTCATTGAGGGTCTTTATCAAAGCAAGTTTGGACATTTTTTTTCTGTAATCTCTATTTTTACACAGAAATGAAATGGAGAAAAATAAAATAATGTTAAAGTTGTGGAGTGAAGACGGAAACAAACACCAAGACAGTGAATCATCAGATGACAAAAAAAAAAAACGGTTTCTGAGTTGGACGATCCACACATCCTTCGGGTTAATAAATTAATTCTTTAAAAAAAATATTTAACATTTTTTAACTCATGGATTATATTCCTACCAACAAGAAAAAAAAAGCAAAAAAAAAACCATTGTTTGAAGAGTATATCAGCAAAGTCACCAGGTCGGAAAATCCAGTAAGAAGATGAGAGGGAAACATATGATAGCCGTTCATGATGCATGGCTTCAAAGAGATTCTCTTACTCATTTACCCATCTTCCTCACCAAGCTACATTGCACTTACACTTTTTCGCACCAAGCTATGTGACACTTAAATTCGTCCTCTCAAGCTACATTACACTTACAATCTTCCTCTCCAAGCTACCTGACACATACACTTTTCCCTACCAAGCTACATAATACTTACACCCTTCCTTGCAAAGCTAGGTAACACTTATACATTCCACTTAACTTTCTCCCTTGCCTCTATTTTTCTAACACATACTCATGAAGAAATCCCATTTCTTTTCATCTTAATAAACAACTACGCACATGAAACATGAACACTCATACAGGTTGAGAAAAAAATTAATTTTTTTATAATCATTTCACCCCAAGCAAGTCAATACTGCCACTGTTGTGCAGGGGGCTACAGAGAGAGGAAAGGGAAGAAAGAAAAGAAAAAAATGGTACAGGGGATTATGAAGAAAGAGTTAAAGAGCAGTAGGAGACAAGGAGATAGAAGATGGCAATTGACGTTGCACTTAAACCTTTGGAGATTGTAGATATCAGGGAAGCAAGAATGTGGAAGGGAGTTCCACATGGAGGGAGTGTAAGAAAACTGATAGAGAAGAAGTGGCAGTTACATTCGCCCATTTTGACAGTAAAAGAGTGGGACCTAGTTGCCAATCTAGTAGCACAAGTAAATTCATAAGAGTGGGATCCCAGGGAATAAAACTGGTCAGAGCAAAAGCCATGAAAATACTTGTAGAAAAGATAGAGGAAAGCCACATCCTGTTGGTGAGAAAGCGACGCAAGACAAGCTGCCAAATTGGGACTGATTACACTGCAGATCCTTTTTGGATTTTGTCAAGAACCCCAAGAGGAATAGAAGGAACAGCTAATCAGATATAGCAACAGTATTTGTTGCACAGACGAATGGTCGATTTATAAATGTGTAAGATGTATAAAAACTTCTTGTCTTAGCACAGCGACCCACGCTTCTAAGCAGCAGATATACCTACCGATTCAACGTATTCATTCCACTTGAGACCAGCTGAGAGAGTGAGACCAAGGAGGCACAGTGTATTGCTTTCAAGGAGACTAGTGTGATCCATATTAATGGAAAGTATGAAAGCTTCCCTATGTTGGTTAAAGAAGAGAAGCTTCATTTTGGAAGCATTAAAATTTACAAGCCATTTCTTACCCCCAATACAACACAGATTGGAGGTCCTTTCCAAGGGCAGTAGCAAGGTTAACTTTGTCAGCCTTGACAGATTTCTTACTGAGATGGGAGTAAATAGTGGGGTCATCTGCCTACTTGGGAACTGGTTTCATCAGAAAAATCATTGATGAAGATCAGGAAGAGCATAGGATCTAGGGTAGAGCCCTAAGGGACACCCCCATTCACATAAAAGGATATGGAAGAATACCCATTCAGAATGACCATCATTTTATGATTTGAACGATTGGCTTAAAATGAACAATCATCCAGTTATGTTGTAGCCCTGTAGCTTGCACACAAGGACAGCATGCCAAACCCTATTAAACATTTTTGAGATACCCAGGGCATCAGCCCAAGCTTTGCCATCCTTGTCAAGGCCCTGAGATAGGTATTTGATGATGGCTGTTAGCTTATCAGTGGTAGACCTGGTGATGCAGAAGCCTGTAAAAACATGAAAATATTTTATCTATCTAATCTATCTAAACTTATTTATAAATGGAACTTTGTCTCTGTGTGTGTGTGTGTGTGTGTGTGCATGTGTCCGTTACCTATCGACTCTGAAACAGCTGAAAAATTGAAAATTTACACAGTTGTACTATAAGCATCTGCGAGTGTTCTTAGCAAGGTTTTGTGTCGAGCTACCCCCAATAAATGTCAAAAATCAATAATCGAAAAAATCAAAGACATAAGAAATGATATTCAGAAGTTTCAAGTTTGCAGTTCTTACAATAGTGCAGAAAACCAATAATATATATATATATATAAAAGGCAAGATGTTTGTGTTTGTGTCTGTTTATCTGCCTGTATGTCTGTATTTTTTCAGCCCTTTTATTTTAGTTTTTGTTTCGGGTTTGGCTCTAAGTAGGTATAATTGTAGTTCTTAGTCTCAGCCATGATACCATTTACTCAGAGGACTTATTTAGCCTTCAAAATTCAGTTTACGACGAAAAGAATTTATTTGATATCGATACCAGGAAATCAATATTTGACCTACATCCATTCATTTTTCTTTCGGTCTACGGTTTCGCTTTAACTGGAAACAACTATTGCTTTGTAGTCTTTCATGCCAACGTCCAAAGAGTCTGAGCTCCAGGACCATGGATTAGTTTTAAAGCTTTCATTACACCCAAGCAATGCGGGCTATACTGCTAGTATTTTTATATTTAAAAACCTTTCTCACCTTTTCCTTTGTTTTGGGTTGATTTAAATCATCTGTAACAACATTAGTGATCCAAAACGAGATGTGAATATCTAACACACTGATCTCAAATTTTGAATTAGAGCACATTCTAAAATATTTCAGAATACATCTGAAAATACTTTAGAGTACATACTAAAATTTTTTGAGTACATTCTAAAATATTTTAAAGTCATTCTAAATTTTTTTAGAATACAGTATTTACATTATTCAGACTATTGTCCACATCTTTGTTGCTATTTGTACGATATTTCGGCTGTTGTATACTCCAGCATTCTTCGGTGCTACGAATTTTGAACCCGAACCCTTTATTACAATCACTGGGGTATATGAATTCCATTCCTTGCATAGTAATGAGTTATCTCCCTCTAACTCTGTAAGTTACTAGTTCACCACTGCTGTAGCCTGGTATTGAACTCACAACTCTTTGGGTCAAGCCACAGGAATTAACCAACATCTATATTCCTTGGGCCATGTGTTCTTTTTTAGATTACTTTCTAAAAATATTTAGACTACATTCGAAAATATTCTAAAAATTTACTGTGTAAACGAAAGGCAATTTATGACCTTAAAAACTAAATTAGATAAAAAAAATAAAATATACAAAAATAAATAAATACATAATAATTACATAAAAATTCAATAAAAGCAAAAGCATTTAGTTCAACAGACAGAAAATAACTTCACTTAGTGTTCTTCATAATTCGTCTTTTTTTACACAGTAAGTTTTTAGGTATTTTAGATCATTCAGTCGTTAAAAATTTGAATAACTTAATATTATTTTATTGGTTGAGTTGATATAGAATCTAAACTTATTTATAAATGGAACTTTGTTTGTGTGTGTGTGTGTGTCTGTGTGTGTGTCCGTTACCTATAGACTCCGAAACGGCTGAACCAATTTTCTTGAAAATTTACACAGTTGTACTATAAGTGTCTGCAAGTGTTATTAGCTAGGTTTTGTGTTGAGGTACCCCTGATAAATATCGAAAATTGATAATCGAAGAAAATTGGGTTATAGAAGGAGTGGTCCGATTTTAATCAAATTTGATACACTCATAGACAAAGACATAAGAAACGATATTCAGAAGTTTCAAAGTTGCAGTTCTTACAATAGTACAGAAAATCGATAATATATATATATATATATATATATATATATATATATATATATATATATATAAAAGGCAAGATGTTTGTGTGTGTCTGTTTATCTGTCTGTATGTCCTTTATACAAATCCACAATTTTTATCCGATTCTCAACAAACTTCACACAAATATTCTTTAGGCTGAGTCTGAGCTCCAGGACCATGCATTAGTTTTAAAGCTTTCATTACGCCTGAGCAATGCCGGGCTATATTGATAGTTATCTATATATATGTTGTATCCAGCTTTCATTATAAAATGAGAATTCTTTGTTAAGGATTTATTTATTTTTTAAGACATGATAATTTTTAAAAACTGACATGAGGCACAGACGCAATATTTGAAAAACAATGCAACTAACAAAACAAAAACTCTTTAAAACTGGCTGATGAAAAC
This sequence comes from Ascarosepion bandense, assembly GCA_037127315.1. Lineage (NCBI taxonomy): Eukaryota > Metazoa > Mollusca > Cephalopoda > Sepiida > Sepiidae > Ascarosepion > Ascarosepion bandense. The sequence goes on from JBBBDQ010000810.1 coordinate 350,525, forward strand.
TGAAAGTATTGAGACATTCACCAATTTTTATCTAAACTTTCATTAAAAATCAGGAAAATTGTCTGAAATGTAGAAAAAAGAATTTTTTAACAAAAAACAAAAAAAAATTTTCATTGGTTTATAACAAAACTTATATAAATAAAAACTTCACCCAGTTTATCTCCTTTCTCCTTCTATGTGCCCTGTCCTTTCAGGACGTAGGCGATCATGGCCCTCCACGTCTCCCTATCCCTGGTGGCTCTTAGTAAGCTTTCTCCTGTTACACCACGCAACCCCCGTTCTGTCATCCATTAGCTCAAGCCCATAAATCTAGAATATAAATGTATAGAAACTAGCATGGACACAAAATGAGGGATCAGTTTATATATTGATTATAATATAGAATTGATCCCCCATTTTATACCCACATTATAGTTTTTTACAAGCAGTTGGCATATATATTCTTTTATGTGCTATGTCCTTTCAGGACGTAGGCGATCATTGTCTTCCACGTCCCCCTATCTCTTGTGGCTCTTAGTATGTTTTCTCCTGTTACACCACGCAACCCCCGTTCTGTCATCCATTAGCTCAAGCCCATAAATCTAGAATATAAATGTATAGAAACTAGCATGGACACAAAATGAGGGATCAGTTTATATATTGATTATAATATAGAATTGATCCCCCATTTTATACCCACATTATAGTTTTTTACAAGCAGTTGGCATATATATTCTTTTATGTGCTATGTCCTTTCAGGACGTAGGCGATCATTGTCTTCCACGTCCCCCTATCTCTTGTGGCTCTTAGTATGTTTTCTCCTATTACACCTCGCAACCTCCGTTCTGTCATCCACTAGCTAAAGCCCATAAATCTAGAATATAACTGTATAGAAACTAGCATGGCCACAAAATGGGGGATCGGTTTATATATTGATTATAATATAGAATTGATCCCCCATTTTATACCCACATTATAATTTCTTATAAAGTTGGCATATATTCTTCTTCTATGTGCCTTGTCCTTTCAGGACGTAGGCAATCATGGCTTTCCATGTCTCCCTATCCCTGGTGGCTCTTAGCACGCTTTCTCCTTTCACAACCCCCATTCTGATATGGCCGTAAGCACGTGCGTCCGTCACTAAACGCTTACAGCACCTGGTATTCCCAAGCAGTTACCCACCTAAGTACTGACCAGGCTCAACATTGCTTAACGTTGGTGTATTCAATGTGATATGGCTGTAAGCCGAGACATAAAGTAAATCAAGACAAAATTTCTTGTGAATCAATAAATGGGTCAAACCTAAAACCTAAACATAAGAAACCAATATCATATATCAATATATATATATATATGTAAACAGAATGAAAACAGAAAATTGCAGTATCAGTTTATTATTTCTTTATCCTTTAACTGGCAATGTGGAAAAGACATCATAAGGTAAATCAAGGCAAAATGTTCTGTGAACCAATGAATGGGCTAAAAAATGTTATTTTCAGAGCCATTTTGATACAGTGAAATATGCTTCTGTAATTATTTACACTATTTACATTGTTTGGACTGTTGTCCTCATCTTTGTTGCCATATTCACCCGTACAATATCTGTCTATATTTCTGCGATGAGGTATTGTAATTATTTACACTATTTACATTGTTTGGACTGTTGTCCTCATCTTTGTTGCCATATTCACTCATACAATATCTGTCTATATTTCTGAGATGAGGTATTGTAATTATTTACACTATTTACATTGTTTGGACTGTTGTCCTCATCTTTGTTGCCATATTCACTCATACAATATCTGTCTATATTTCTGAGATGAGGTATTGTAATTATTTACACTATTTACATTGTTTGGACTGTTGTCCTCATCTTTGTTGCCATATTCACTCATACAATATCTGTCTATATTTCTGAGATGAGGTATTGTAATTATTTACACTATTTACATTGTTTGGACTGTTGTCCTCATCTTTGTTGCCATATTCACTCATACAATATCTGTCTATATTTCTGAGATGAGGTATTGTAATTATTTACACTATTTACATTGTTTGGACTGTTGTCCTCATCTTTGTTGCCATATTCACTCATACAATATCTGTCTATATTTCTGAGATGAGGTATTGTAATTATTTACACTATTTACATTGTTTGGACTGTTGTCCTCATCTTTGTTGCCATATTCACTCGTACAATATCTGTCTATATTTCTGAGATGAGGTATTGTAATTATTTACACTATTTACATTGTTTGGACTGTTGTCCTCATCTTTGTTGCCATATTCACTCGTACAATATCTGCCTATATTTCTGAGATGAGGTATTATAATTAATACTTCTTTGCCAAATTTTTATAATGCTAAGTAAAATTCATACCGTTCATTTATAATGCTTCCTGGGGAGTATTTATTCACACACACAAAAAATTTTAAATTCAAACATAAAAAATAAACATGAAAAACCAATATCATATTCTTTATTCAGGACAGTCTCTGGTTGATGTTATTATTTTTTTACACAAGTGTTTTTCAACCTTTTTACTCTTGTTTAACCCTTAAAATAAACCCGCTGTGCAAAAACAAAATTATGTACCATATTTTTATCATTTTACTTTCTTCGTAGTTCACATGGTAGAAATCAAAGTATGTATTTTTGGACAGGAAAAATTAACACTTTGTCAATTTTTTGATAGAATTCGTACTGTTCATTTATAATAGTTCATCAATGGGTTTTCATTCACACAAAAAATTCAAAACTCAAATGTAAAAACTAAAACCAACATCATATATCAATATATATATATATATATATATATATAATTAACATGTAAACAGAACAAAAACAGATAATTGCAGCATCAGTTTATTATTTCTTTATCCTTTACTGGTAAATGTTGAAAAGACATCATGTAAATCAAGGCAAAATTTTTTGTCAACCAATAAATGGCCTAAAAAATGTTATTTTCAGAGCCGTTTGATTAAGTGAAATCTGCTTCTCTAATATGAAACCTGTGCTCGTCTTTTGCTACATAAATACTTCATTTAAAACTTTAGATAAATAGGCACGGATTTCATTCTCAATTAAAAAAATATGATTTCTGTCTTTTCTCTTGATGATTCTTAAATAAGAAAACGCTTGCTCACACATGTAAGACATTGAAAACTGCAACAATATATTAATTGCTTTCTTAGGAATAGTAGGAAACTCTTCTTTCACAGAAATCCACAACTTGTCCAGAGATAGAGCAAAAACAAAAATTTCAAACATGTTAGAAAGCATAAAAAAATTTTTTTTTAAATAATTAAAAGTACTTTGATCTTTCCTCTTAATAATAACAAACATTTTGATAGAAAAACTTGGTTTTTATTAAGTTTGTGGTCTTTTAATATAATGTTATGCTATTTTTTCAATGAATGAGTTGGGGTACCTAAATGAAAGGGGATACCGACATCAGTAAATATATGAACAATGATTTTTATATTTTTGAATAACATGATCGGTTATATTAGATGATGTATTACAATAATCAAGAATATATTGTGCATGTTTAGTAATATTACATACTAGCAGTATAGCCTGGCGTTGCCCGGGTGTAATGAAAGCTTTAAAACTAATCCATGGTCCTGGAGCTCAGACTCTTTGGACATTGGCACGAAAGACTAAAAAGCAATAGTTGCTTCCAGTTAAAGTGGAACCAGGGAGAAATTGGAAAAAATAAGTCACCCATGACCTGACCAGAAGCCTAAAGAATATTTGTGTGAAGTTTGGTGAGAATCGGATAAAAATTGTGGATTTTTATAAAGGATAAACAGACACACACACAAACATCTTGCCTTTTATATATATATATATATATTATTGATTTTCTGTACTATTGTAAGAACTGCAACCTTGAAACTTCTGAATATCATTTCTTATGTCTTTGTCTATGAGTGTATAAAATTTGATTATAATCAAACCACTACTCCTATAACCCAATTTTTTCGATTATTGATTTTCGATATTTATTGGGGGAACCTTGACACAAAACCTAGCTAAGAACACTCGCAGACGCTTATAGTACAACTGTGTAAATTTTCAAGAAAATCGGTTCAGCCGTTTTGGAGTTTATAGGTAACGGACACACACACAGACACACACACACACACACACACAGACACACACACATATACACAGACACACACACAGACACACACACAGACACACACACATATACACACACACACACACACACACAGAGACAAAGTTCCATTTACAAATAAGTTTAGATTTAGATTTAGATAGATATGAAATAAGATAAAAAGTCAGAAATACATAAGCTTATCTCATTTGTTCTCACAAAACCTTAGGGTCCCGGGGAACCCCAGTTGAGAAACACTGTCTTAGAGCATAATAATTAAAAGACAAAAACCAAAGGCTCACCTCATTGATTGTTTGGACCAATTAAAAACAGTCAAAGGTTCTGTGTAGTGCACTTTGCATGGAATGTCTCTGGAGATTTTAGCATTTGGTTTTGGTGGCTCAGCAATGCCAGTCAGACTGTAAAATATGGCTGTGCCATCAGGAAGAGGAAAGAATATCGAACCCTGCAAATAAAGAACAAAGAAATTTTTACAATATCCACAGCTTGTCTCCATCAGGATCATACTCAGCCACTACAGCCCACAGGAATCACTTATTTCAGCTGTACCAGAGTGACAGGTCTAATTCTAACAGATGTCTCTTCGTTGCTATTTGTCGTGAGTGCAACCGTGTCCTCAAAGAAGCGAAGTTAGTGCGTACTGATATAATGAAACAACCTATAACTTTTCACCAGTTTGGCTCTAGAGTTTGCGTTTGAGTTTTGTTTAACGGCATATCAACACCTTTGTGGGTCATTTAATGTCAAAAAGGTGAGGGTTTAAGGTTGTTTTTTTTTAATATTTCGTTGAAAAGTGAAAAGGTTGATTTACTCAGATTTTAATGAAAATTTTTTGTTTTTATTCTTTTTTATTTTAGAAAACTGAAAATGTCTTCTAGTTTTGTATTCAAAAATGTTTTGCTGAGAATAATTTTTTTCCTTCAAAAAATATGTTATAGTAATAAGTTATTCTTCAAAAATATGTTGTTGGTAATATTTTTCCTTTAAAAATGTATATTTTTCTATAAAAGTTTATTTTTATGTATATATTTCCATAAAAGTCTATTCTTATACTTTCATAGTGTTTTGACCCCAGTTTAGGGGTTAACTATTTGCCCATATCTGGGACCTTAACAGGTGCTACCACTCCGGGTCAGGGGTGACCTGGAATAACAGCTATTAAGAGGTGGTTCTATGTTCCTCATGACCTCCCAATCAGAGGCCTTGCTGCCAAATGCACTTTACCATCATACCAAGGACCAAGTTTGGCTCTAGGAATTACTGGCAGCACTGCAAGAATGTGCTGAATAGCAGCAAATTCTCAGTTGCCTATATATGAGAAATTGCTTTGTTATAAATCTTTGTACTCTAACAGAGAACTTACTGAAACACTAGTTCCCATAAAATCATAAAGTTAAGCAATGTTGAGTTTGGTCAGTACCCAAGGGGTTCACTGTTTGGGAATAGCTGTTATTCCCAAAAAGTTAATTTCATTATATTCATTTATACACAAATACCCTTGGAAAGGTATGAATCTAACTCTTCTCCCCCTAGCTATGGGTTAACTAGTAAGACTGGTATTGCTAAATCATTTCACCCCATCCAAAAATTCTTACAATTTAAAAATATTTTCTAGGTTTAAATGTGTGTGTGTGTGTATAAATAAAGTTCAGACACTGAGGCGAAAAATATCACCATGCTCATGAACAAAATCCCACAAATGTCGTTGCCACAGCATGCTGGACAGAAAAGAGGATGAAGACTGGAAGTGTCCCATTTTTATAGCTGCCTAACAGCACTATCTAATGACTTCTTGGCAAAATTAGCAAAGCCATGTCGGAATAACCCATGAAGTTCAGAGCAATGAGACAATAGATAGTTTTAGTTGTCCCACTAATAAAATAAAATTTATAAGATAACTAGCAGTATAGCCCAGCGTTGCTCAGGTGTAATGAAAGCTTTAAAACTAATACATGGTCCTAAAGCTCAGACTCTTTGGAATGTTGGCATGAAAGACTAAAAAGCAACAGTTGTTTCCAGTTAAAGCGAAACCGTAGACTGAACAAAAAATGAATGGTTGTAAGTCAAATTTTGATTTCCTGGTATCAATATCAAATAAGTTTTTTTGTTGTAAACTGAATTTTGAAGGCTAAATAAGTCCTCTGAGTAAATGGTATCATGGCTGAGACTAAGATCTACAATTATACCTACTTAGAGCAAAACCCGAAGCAAAAACTAAAATAAAAGGGCTGAAAAAATACAGACATACAGGCAGATAAACAGACACACACACAAACATCTTGCCTTTTATATATATATATTATTGATTTTCTGCACTATTATAAGAACTGCAACTTTGAAACTTCTGAATATCGTTTCTTATGTCTTTGTATATGAGTGTATCAAATTTGATTAAAATCGGACCACTCCTTCTATAACCCGATTTTTTCGATTATCGATTTTCGCTATTTATTGGGGGTAGCTCAACACAAAACCTAGCTAAGAACACTCGCAGACGCTTATAGTACAACTGTGTAAATTTTCAAGAAAATTGGTTCAGCCGTTTCGGAGTCTATAGTCAACGGACGCACGCACACACACACACACACACACACACACACACACAAAACACACACACACACACACACCACACACACACACACACACACACACACACACACACACACACACACACACACACACACACACACACACACACACACACACACACACACACACACACACACACACACACACACACACACACACACACACACACACACACACACACACACACACACACACACACACACACACACACACACACACACACACACACACAAAACACACACACACACACAAAACACACACACACACACAGAAACAAAGTTCCATTTATAAATAAGTTTAGATTCAGATCTCTGAATTCATTTCTATCTACAATAATTAAATGAATGAAGGAAGGAAGAAAATTTTATGGAACAGAGAAATGAAGCTGATACTTACAGTATGCTTTTTGCTATCGGACACTGTCATCGTCATTGGGAAGTAAGTAATCTCATATTGTTTTGTTGATTGAGGCTCCACACAGAATTTATGCACCCCTTGCCAGTAGTTGCCATCGATAATTGGGCGGAGATCCCATTGCTGATTTGATCTGTTACTGATCGGTATACTCTTTGTCTCTTTGTGCCGTACAAACACCTGGAAGTGGAGTACCTCTCGAGAGGTAGGGGTACTGGCACAAGTACCCGTGAGGGTCAGCTTCAGTGGTGGATACTCCCCTTCGTTCACGAAACACAGTAGGTTCTGAAAAATATAAAGAAAATAAAACAACTATTAAAAGATTAAAAGTAATTGATTGATTGTTTTTTATGACTTACCGACCCATTGCAGGTTATTTAAAGACAGAAAATATTTTTAAAATTGTTATAATTTTTAAAAAATGATAATGATTTAGTGATAAAAGTCTTACTAATAAACTGATAATTGAGGGGAGAAGAGGGGGTTTCATACCAAATCATAACTTGATAAACAAACAAGAAATTATAATGTGAAGATAAAGTGTGGGATCAATTCTGTATTACAATCAATATATACACTGATCCCTCACTTTGTGACAACGGTAGTTTCTATATATTTATATTCAAGAGAATATAAATAAATCTAAAAGACATGCTTGTGTAGCCAATCAATATTTGATTGATTGATTGATTGATTGATTTGTTTTTTATGGTTTATCAACCCTTTGCAGGTTATTTAAAGTCAGAAAATATTTTAATATTATAAATTTTTTTTGCGAGTTTCTGTACATATAGATTCATTAGGCTTTTGGCTACATCACATTGAAACACTTGTACCCGTACAATTACCAAAGTTAAGCAATGTTGTACTTGTTCAGTACCTAGAGGGGTTACCTTTTTGGGATTACCAACTGCTGTAGATTTGGATGTGTGTAATGGATGGGATCATAGAACTGTGATTTAGTTGGATGCTGTCTCTAAAAGACGTTAAGTACAACTCTCAGCATTCAAGTGTAGGCTCAATCAAGCTGAGACATAACTAGATTGATTCATCTTCATTTCTTTTGTATTTGTTTGGTAACAAGGCTCAGATAAGGCTCTTCCCCAAAATTGTCACATTGCAGAACAAACTCCCAAGGCTCAGATAGGCTCTTCCCCAAAATTGTCACATTGCAGAACAAACTCCCAAGGCTCAGATAGGCTCTTCCCCAAAATTGTCACATTGCAGAACAAACTCCCAAGGCTCAGATAGGCTCTTCCCCAAAATTGTCACATTGCAGAACAAACTCCCAAGGCTCAGATAGGCTCTTCCCCAAAATTGTCACATTGCAGAACAAACTCCCAAGAAGATGTATCTCCAATTACGACAAGCATCTTCAAGTCTACAATTAACTGTTATCTATCCTACATAATCTCACAATATGCAATATATTTCCACAATCTCACACAAATTGCTCGACCAAAGATCTGGTGTACGCGATAAAAATAACCTTGCAGCCGAGCTTGAAAAGGACCTCCAATCCGTAGTGGACTGGGGTAAGAAATGGCTCGTAAGCTTTAATGCTTCTAAAACAAAGCTACTATCAATCAACCATCATAGATAATCGCACTTACCTCCCATTAGCATGGACCAGGCTTCCCGCCTGGAGAGTAAAACACTACGCCTCCTTGGTCTCACACTTTCAGCGGACCTCAAATGGAATGACTATATCGAATCCATTGCTAAATCCGCTGCTATGAAAGTCGGTTCTCTGTGCAGGGCCCAGAAGTTTTTTTCCGTCTGAATCAATCCTGCACATATATAAATCTACTATCCGCCCGTGCATTGAATACTGCTGCCATATCTGGTTGGGTGCCCCTGCTATTCTCCTCGCGCTTCTCGACAAGGTACAGTGGAGGGTCTGTAATGTGATCAATACCGACTTGGCTGATCACCTGCAGTCTTTCTCTCAATGGCGCGACGTGGCTTCCCTGTGTCTCTTCTAAAAATACTTTCACGACTTCAGCTCTGATGAACTTAGATCACTGGTGCCCCCTAGATACGAATTTGCACGAAAAACTAGATTGGCAGCTAGATCCCACCCTTTTACAGTGAAACTGATAAAATGCAACAGCAACTTCTACTCCAACAGTTTCTTTTCTCGCACTTCCCGACTGTGGAATTCCCTTCCACATGATTGCTTCCCTGACGGTTACAATCTCCAGGAGTTTAAATGTAAGGTCAATAGACACCTCCTAACACGCTAAGTTGCATCTGTTCTCTCAAACACTCTTGCCATCTACCCAACCCTTATTCTTGATACCCTTTCTATCTCCCTCCTAACATTTCCGATATCTAACCATCCTTTCCCATCACTCGCTCGACCCTATGTAACCCCCCCCCCCCCCACAAAAAAAAATTACTGGTGAACAAAACAAGAACTTGCAAGTGATCTACTGCTCTGGACACCTAGCTATGGAGCAAGACAGGTCTATTGCCCACCAACCACTTATATCAATCAGATGCTATAACAAAGAATGCCACCCTAAAGACCTTCTGAACTTGATGCAGGAATGTGATGGCTGACATGATAGACACATGAATGTTTGAGCTAGCTTGGCTGAATAAATAATAATTGGTTGATGTTTTTAAATAGTATAGTCTTGCAAGTGATCTACCGCTCTGGACACCTAGCCATCGAGCAAGACAGGTTCATTGCTCAGCAACCACCTACATTGACCAGCTATGTTATTGTTATGGTGAAATACACCTATTCCTCAGATAATGGAGTCTCCTTCCTATAATAAGAAGAGTTAACAGGAAGTTAACTCAAGAAGTTCTTGGGAAGTTCATAGGAGTTCTTAGAAGTTCTAAAGAGTTCTCTAGAGTTCTATTGGAGTTCAGTAGAGCTATTAGTTAGTTCCAGTTTGGACATAGTTGGACTAAGGCAGTTGATATTAATCAGCAGTTAGCCAAATACTAAAAATCAGCTTACAGTGGAAGATTACCAAGTTCCTAACATTTTGGGTGCGTTAAGTCGATTAGCAACAAACATAGCAGGATTATAACTTTCAGTGCGATAACTACTCTGCAACAGTTATGACACAGAATGCTACCCTAATGACCTTGTGACATTGATGCAGGATCATGATGTCTGGCATGACAGACTCAAGAATGCTCGAGCACGCTCAACCGAATAAATAGTAAATAGTATAGTCTTGTGAACTGGTAGAACTAAAAAGTAAAGAGCATCTGAATATTTGCCATGGAAATAGGGATTTAGAATAGCAAGAGGCTAGCAACGTTGGAAAGGTGTTGCAGGATAAAATGTAGCCAAATAGGCCACTTAAGTGCGTTGTGGTGCAATGGATATTGACTCGGAATGACAAACAGGGTGCTGAGTTCGAATTCCAGTTGAATTCCTTGCCTTCACTTATGCACAAATACCCTTGGGAAAGGTATTAATCTGACTGTTCCCTCCAGTTATGGGTTAAATAATAGGACAGATTGAGTTCTATAGCCTTGGCTGGCAACCAGTCTACTGCAGAAAGTAATGGCAATGTACAGCAGGATAATCTTCTGTCCAGTCAGTCATGTCTCTTTCGAGACATGATTGCTCAAAGCGTGTATCACGTATGGCACTTAACTGACTGACTGAATATAATAGTTGAAAACATGATTAAGGCTTCTACTGGGCATAAAGTGGGGGATCAGTTTTATATTGTTTTGAAGTAATAAACTGATCCCCCACTAATTACTACTTAATAATATAATACATCTCTTCCCTCTCTAGCTATGAGTCAAATAATAGGACAGATTGGGTTCTCTTTCGTGACATGATCGCCCGCAGCGTGTATCACGTATGGCACTTAACTGACTGACTGAATATAATAGTTGAAAACATGATTAAGGCTTCTACTGTGCATAAAGTCTTCAGTCTTCTCTCTTCAGTCTTCTCTTTTCTCTCTTCAGTCTTCTCTCTCTTCTATTCACTCTTCTTTCTTCTTTCTTCATGGAATTGATGCACTGAAAGAAAAAGTTGTAGGTGGTGGTTTTCCCGTTTTCGGAAAGGAAATTTCAGCTTGAAAGATGAGGCTAGAGATGGTCACCCCAAAAAAATTGATTCAGATGTGTTGAATGCTGAAGTAACTCAAAGCTCTATGTTAATCTCAAGAGAACTTGCACATCAATTTAATGTCTCCCATACAACTGCGTCACGCCAATGGAAAAGAATGGGGAAGATTTCATTTTTTGGAAAATGGGTCCCGCGCGAACTGTCTCCAGAGAACCTGCAACAATCTGTTTCTTGTTGCGAATCTTTGCTTTCACTACACCTTCAGACACCATTTTTGGGTAGGCGTGTCACAGGTGATGAGAAGTGCTCTCTTGCCCCATCCTGCATATTCTCCTGACCCAGCTCCCTCAGATTATCACTTATTTTGAGGATTACAAAACCATTTAGATGGCCTTAGGTTAACATCACAAGAGGAGATTGAACATGAGTTAGATTCATATTTCACATCAAAACTTAAAAAATTTTACAAGTGAGGCATTTATAAGCTCGTTGACAGATGGAATAAAGCAAAGGTCGTTATTGTTATGAATAAAGATTTTCAAAAACACAGTTTTTCATTTTCAAGAATGAAGGCTGTGATCAAAGCAAAAGGCTTTTATACTAAATATTAAATTTATTTTGTAACAAGTATTTTTTTCTTGTTAAAGCATTTGTTGAGTAAATCAAATAAAATTACTTTAATTAAATTGTTTATTTTTGTCAATATGCCTCATAAAAGATAAAATGATTCTTGTCCTAATATTTTTGCACAGTACTATATATATATATATATATATATATATGTGTGTGTGTGTGTGTACTAAGTGCGATTGGTAAATTGTCGCAATTATTTTATTATTTCAAAGCAAAAGTCTATAATACTAAATATTAAATTTATTTTGTAACAAGTATTTTTTCTTGTTAAAGCATTTGTTGAGTAAATCAAATAAAATTACTTCAATTAAATTGTTTATTTTTGTCAATATGCCTCATAAAAGATAAAATAGTTCTTGTCCTAATACTTTTGCACAGTACTGTATACATATCTCAAGTGTATAAGTAGTTAATATTAATAGGTACGATATTTTTAGGGCAGAGGTTATACGTTTTGTGCCTTTGGGTCAAGGGGGATTACTTGTGAATAATAATGATGATAATAGTGGCTTCCAATTTGCATTGGTTTCTATGTAAGAAGTATGGACTTAAAGTCTATGACAAATGATCCCACCAAAAAACAGAAAATGTGATTGAAAATGACCAAAATTTTGAGACATTTCAACATCCAAACAAATTGTATTGTTGCAGTCACTTAAACAAACATTTCCATCATTAAAAAAAAAAACAACTAAATGCCTCTTCATCGATGCGGTTTTGTTCCTAGGAACAAACTTAAGAAATATTCTGCCCTCTGAATTGGAGTTGCCAGAATGTGGGATGTTCAGGCTACTATTGTCACAATTATAATTGGGGTGTGGGGGTCTGTAAAGTAAAAACAGAAATAAACACTAAAACAGTCAAACACCAAACATCATCTTCATCATTTAAAATCCATTCCCATACTAGCATAATTTGGACACGGTTTTCTTGATGGCTCTCTAATTGAACCGTCATGAAATATTGAAGCAAGTTTTACAGCTGGATGCCCTTACTAACACCAACCAGTTTAGGAAACTGGAAACTCACTGATTTTATTGAGACACCATGTCTAGGAAGATTACCTACCAAGGTTAGAGAGTTCAGTCTACCCTATTTTATACAGAGTAGATGTAGAGGTTTTTATATCAGAGATTTCTTTCTAGATAAGTTGCCATCCCAGCCTAAGTTTTTCTTTTTCTTAATTTATTTTAAATGACTCCAGTTTGGGGGTTAACTGTTTGCCCATAGCTGGGACCCTAACAGGTACTATCACCTGGGTCGGGGTGAAGCAACATCAATTAAGAGGTGGTTCTATGCTTCTCAAACCATCCTGACCAAAGGTCTTGCTACTAGATGTAGTTTTTCATCATACCTAGGAACAAATGACAAAAAATAGTTTTTGAGTTCAAGGATTCGCACAGCCTTACAGTTAATAAATTAATCTTTTACATTTTTCAACCAACATGACATGTTCCCACTGATAATAAAAAAATGCTTCATGATCCTTTTGAAGTCATTCGACCAGACAAGCCACTAAGAAGAAAAAACGGCAACATGCAATATCAAGTTCACAACACATCAGCTTAAAAAGAGTCCTTTACTTATTCATCCATCTTCCTCACTGAGCTACATGACACTTACACTTATCCTCACCAAGCTACATAACAGTTATACTTTTCACCTCACTTTCTCCCTTGCCTCTTTTTTTCTCACACATACATGCAAAGAAATCACATTTATTTTCATCTTAACAAACAACTACAAACAAGAAACTTTACATTCATACATGCCAAGAAAAATTTAGTTGTAAAAACCACAAAAAAAAAATGTTATACTTTTATATTTAGAAACCTTTCTCATCTTTTTCTTTGTTGTGAGTTGATTCAAATCTGCAATATGTCTATATCATGAAAATTAATGTTTTACATTGAGAAAACCAGAATAAAATCTAGTATCCCTTTGCTTGACACTGCAAATATTCTATGAAAGGTGCTATCAAAGAATTTGATAGGGAACACCCATAATGCAAGATCTCTGGTTTAAAACTCTGCTGAAGAAGAAAATAATTAAAAAATACTTCAGAAAGGCAATTTTACCTCATAGCGAATGTCAGCCAAAATCTTATGTGGCTTAAATATTACATCAAACACTATCTGTTTGCCTGCAATCACATGACTGTCAACAGGACTGATGAAAAAATCTGGCTTGAATTTCTCCACATCCCAATGAACTCTGGAAAAAAAAGGGAAATAAATATTGAAAAAAATAGAAGAAATTGTCCTCATCTTTGTTGTTATCACAATGTTTCAGCTGTTATGTCTGCCATCCTTCATCAGGGGCTTGTGAATATGGGTAACCTTCAGAGAAGTGAATCATTCTTTAATCTATGGGGTTATATTGTTTTCATTCCTCTGACCAATATTTTGTCTTGCTTTCAATTAGTCAGTCAGTTAAGTGCCATACGTGATACACGCTTGGGCGATCATGTCTCGAAAGAGACATGACTGACTGGACAGAAGATTATCCCACAGTAGGTTGCCATTGCTTTCTGCAGTAGACTGGTTGACAACCAAGGCTATAGAACCCAATCTGTCCTGTTATTTAACCCATAACTGGAAGGAAGAGATGGATTAATACCTTTCCCAAGGGTATTTGTGTGTAAGTGAATGCAATGAATTCAACTGGAATTCGAACTCGGCTCCCTGATTTCTCATTCCGAGCTGATATCCAATGCACCACAACGCCCATCCAATTAGTACTGATCAGTTATTGCTGGCCCCATTTCTACTGAGTTCAGGTATACACTTTAAGTTTTATATGGTCAGGAGCCCCTGCTGTTCATCTCAGTGTTCTCGACAGGCTCCAAAGAAGAATCAGTAATGTGATAGGTACCAACTTATAGGCTTGACCTCAGCCATTTTCACATCGATGAGATGGGGCTTCCTTCTGTCTGTTCTATAAATATTTTTCATGGCTCCAACGAACTTAAGTCACTGGTGCCCCTACCACATGAGTTTATCGGCGCAACCAGACTGGCAACTGGGTCCCACCCATTCACAGTTAGATCAATCAAATGCAGCCGACAATTCTACTCCAACAGCTTCTTTTCTTGCTCTTCCTGCCTGTGGAATTCTCTTCCATATTCTTGCTTTCCTGATGGCTACAACCTCCAGGAATTTAAATGCAATGTCAATACCCATCTCTTATCCACTTGACTCCAGACCTTTCTACATCACTCTGTATATCTTTTCCTTTCTCTCTACCTTTGCAACTGTCATCACACCTGTATTCCCATCCTTCTCTTGCTCCTTTCTCTGACACCCCCTGTAACTGGTTCAGCTATCTCTTTACTCTCCTCCTATCTAATCCTTTTCTCTTATGTAGCCCCCTGCGTATCAGAGGCATTACCGGCTTGCTGGGGGTGAAACGATTAAGAAAAAATGTTATATTTATGTGATAAAATTGCTTAATATCCAGAAAAGATTGAAGGTAAATAAACAGTGTAACTCCAACTCACTGCGAACTGGAACTGATTTTTGGTCCCTTGGGATCCTGTATTTATGCTCATGCTATGTTGTGGGGCTGACGGTCACTGGGTGTTTCACCCCTTATCTCGGTGACCAATAGAATGCCGGGGTTAGCTGCTACTCATTGTTGCCTTTGGTCTTTCCATGACGTCAACTGTTGATCGTCTCTCCCTTTCAGCATTTGTTTACAGGACCAATGGAATTCCTCTCAGTCTTATGACGTCATCTTCCCATAACCCCTTTTCTGGGCTGGACTTAACTGGTGAATTTTCTTTCTCAGAATTTTCTTTCTCACAAAATAATTTCGGGGATTTTTTTTCTTAAACAATTGCTATTAACCTTTTTGAACTGGCTTCGCCCGAAACAAGGTGACAAGGGTCTATTGACATTGTTACTTAGATAAGAATTTTCCACACCTGTGTTTTTAATATCCATTTCTGAGTCACTAACGGAAAATATTTTCGTTATCTGGTCTACCCTGATGTCAATTGAAAATGTCTCTCCTCGAAATTACTTCAACTCGGAATCAGATATTTGTTATCATAATTCTTTTCACAATTCATGCTAGCAAGACAATTGGATACAATAATAAAAAAATGAAATCTCTTTTGCGGCTATTACTAATGCCCAGCAAAAAAATAACAATTGAATTTATCTCTTTCTTTTAGGTTTAGAATGACAATTGTTAAGTTCCCATAGGTGGGCCAAAACCAGCATCTATTGTTCATGGCACTTCCTGACATTAAAACATATCTAAGTCTTTTCTTTCTTCCTCTTCTTTCTCTCCTTCTTTCTCCAGTTTAAAATTACAACAGAGGAATACCATTTGTTAACTTTTGCTGTTTTCTTTTCCTTTGCTCCTATTCGGAGAATAAAGGAAAATGTCTTTTACTACGTTTTCCTCTGACTTATGATAGTAATTAGAAGATTTTCCAGTTATGGTTAATAATTAATTAATAAAATTAATTACCTTCGTTTTCCTTTGCTCATATTCGGAGGATAAAGAAAATTTCTCTTAGTACGTTTTCTTCTGATCTATAATAGCAATTAGAAGATTTTCCAGTTATATATATAATTAATTAATAAAATTAATTACCTCTGCTCGTACCAAAATATTGTTATACAGTGTTGAGGAGGAAGACAGGCCTGGGAGGGCTACAAAAGTGAGGTCTCCTGAGGTGATCGAATCAGTCAATGACCTCATTCAGTCTGACAGAAGGGTGACAGTGGATGACATTGCAAGGACTTTGAGCCTATTTGTTGGGACAGTAAACAAAATTGTCCATGATGAACTTGCCTACTCAAAGGTCAGCTGTCGGTGGATGCCAAAAATGCAGACCATCAATGAGCGGGGCTGGGAACTGTTCCCTCATCCCCCTGACAGCCCAGACCTTGCTCCTTCAGGCTTTCACCTGTTTGGTCCCTTGAAGGTGTTCATGAGAGGCACGAAGTTTGAAAGTGATGATGAAGTCAAAAGGGCTGTGAGCGATTGGCTGAGACATCAGTCCAAAGATTTTTACACTGAGGGAATACGGAAGCTTGTGCACAGATGGGAAAAGTGTGTGACACTGCTTGGAGACTATGTTGAAAAATAAAAAAAAAAGTAAGCTTCTATCTGTATTAGAAGTCCTTATACTGAAAAATTCACCTTATTTATTGAATGAACCTTGTATTATATCAATAAATTCCAATAATTACATTTCGTTGAATAGCTATTTCAGCGAGAGAACTCTAGCTATTCAACAAAATGTAATTTTTGGAATTCATTGATATAACACACACACACACACACACACACATATATGAACACTTTCTCTTTAATATGAAATCTTTTATACTTTCCAAATCTTACCTTGCATTGATGTCTCCTGTGTTACTAAGCACTAACTTGTGTGTACTGTAACTTAGTAGAACAACAGCCCCAAAAGGAATGTAGTCAGTCTCTAACTCAAGCTGCATTGCTAAGCAGCTTCCCTGAATGACGAAAAGGGGTTGACTGTAGCCAGCTGCTTCTATGAAAACCTGAAGGCAAACATAAAAACTATTTATGCATTTTATCACTTTAAAATCATTTATCATTTTTATCATTTATCATTTATCATTTATCATTTCATCATTTTTTTATCACTTTCAACATTATATTTAGCAGATACTCGTATTTGAGGAGACATTGCATTTATTTATTTATTAAACAGTATATTTATTTTTTTATCATTTAAAATCATTTATCATTTTTATCATTTATCATTTATCATTTATCATTTTTTTATCACTTTAAACATTATATTTAGCAGATACTCGTATTTGAGGAGACATTGCATTTATTTATTTATTAAACAGTATATTTATTTTTTTATCACTTTAAAATCATTTATCATTTTTATCATTTATCATTTATCATTTATCAATTTATCATTTTTTTATCACTTTAAACATTATATTTAGCAGATACTCATATTTGAGGAGACATTGCATTTATTTATTTATTAAACAGTATATTTATTTTTTTATCACTTTAAAATCATTTATCATTTTTATCATTTATCATTTATCATTTATCAATTTATCATTTTTTTATCACTTTAAACATTATATTTAGCAGATACTCATATTTGAGGAGACATTGCATTTATTTATTTATTAAACAGTATATTTATTTTTTTATCACTTTAAAATCATTTATCATTTTTATCATTTATCATTTATCATTTATCAATTTATCATTTTTTTATCACTTTAAACATTATATTTAGCAGATACTCATATTTGAGGAGACATTGCATTTATTTATTTATTAAACAGTATATTTATTTTTTTATCACTTTAAAATCATTTATCATTTTTATCATTTATCATTTATCATTTATCAATTTATCATTTTTTTATCACTTTAAACATTATATTTAGCAGATACTCGTATTTGAGGAGACATTGCATTTATTTATTTATTAAACAGTATATTTATTTTTTTATCACTTTAAAATCATTTATCATTTTTATCATTTATCATTTATCATTTATCATTTTTTTATCACTTTAAACATTATATTTAGCAGATACTCGTATTTGAGGAGACATTGCATTTATTTATTTATTAAACAGTATATTTATTTTTTTATCACTTTAAAATCATTTATCATTTTTATCATTTATCATTTATCATTTATCATTTTTTTATCACTTTAAACATTATATTTAGCAGATACTCGTATTTGAGGAGACATTGCATTTATTTATTTATTAAACAGTATATTTATTTTTTTATCACTTTAAAATCATTTATCATTTTTATCATTTATCATTTATCATTTATCATTTTTTTATCACTTTAAACATTATATTTAGCAGATACTCGTATTTGAGGAGACATTGCATTTATTTATTTATTAAACAGTATATTTATTTTTTTCTACCAGCCTGAATACTAAAAATCTTATTCGAGAACAATATGTGATCTCTCTAAAACTATATCCCCCTGAGGAGAGGGAATCATCATTAAATTTGAGATATTTTAGAATGACTGAGTTTTTTTTTTAATCGTATCACCCCGAGCAAGGCGGTAACGCCACTGATGTGCAGGGGGCTATGTAATAGTGAAAAGACTGGAAAAGAGAAAGCTGGAAACCACATCCTAAACAGGGAACAAGGGATGAGCCTCTTCACTTGTTCAATATTATTTCCATTGTTTTTATAATAATCTGTTTGTATAGTCATTTTACTCCAAGTAAGGCAGGACTGCCACTGGTGTGCAAGGGGTTGCAGTGAGAGAAAAAACAAAGTTTAGGGAACATCAAAGAAAGATAAGAGATGGATGGGAATCAAGGAGAAAGAAGATGACAATTGACATTGCATTTAAACTTTTGAAGATTGTAGCTATCAGGGAAGCAATCATACGGAAGTGAGTACTGACTGAGTTATAGAGAACTTAGCTGATAAATGGTAACCCCAAGTTGATCCTATTCGGACGGTTTATCAGTGTTTTATGAAAGCATTTTCATTTGATCATGTTTTCATTTGTATGTGTTGTGAAGTAGTTTTTGCACTGAAAGTTATAATTGTGCTTTGTTGGTTGCTAATCGACTTAACGCACCCAAAATGTTAGGAACTTGGTAATCCTCCACTGTAAGCTGACTCCTTAGTATTTGACTAACTGCTGACTAATATCAACTGCCTAATAGTTCTACTGAACTCCAATAGAACTCTAAAGAACTCTCTTGAGCTTCTAAAAACTACTATGAAATTCCCAAGAACTTCTGAAGAACTTCTTGAGTTAACTTCCTGTTAACGCTTATTAATATAGGAAGGAGAGTCCATTATCTGAGGAATAGGTGTGTTTCACCATAATAGTCAGTCAGTCAGTTAAGTGCCATACGTGATACACGCTTGGGCAATCATGTCTCGAAAGAGACATGACTGACTGGGCAGAAGATTATCCCACATTAGTTTGCCATTGCTTTCTGTGGTAGACTGGTTGCCAACCAAGGCTATAGAACCCAATCTGTCCTGCTATTTAACCCATAACTGGAAAGAAGAGACGGATTAATACCTTTCCCAAGGGTATTTGCGCGTAAGTGAATACAATGGATTCAACTGGAATTCGAACTTGGCTCCCTCGTTTCTTGTTCCGAGCCGATATCCACTGTACTACAATGCGCATCCTCCATAACAGTATGGAAACGAAAAATAGTTATCTGCTATTACATGCCAAGTGTTATACAAGGAAAATAAAGGTAATTACATTCACTGCCTAAATGGCAGGCCAATTAAACAGATGTCTCTTTCCACATTTCTCAACTTGGGAGATACAGGTTTCATATGGCTATCTTTGCTAAAAGTAACATTTAAGTAAGAGGTCTTTTGTCAACATTTGCATTTGCTTATTATTTCCAGTGCTTTTTAAAATAATCTTTTTTTATAATCATTTCATCCCAAGCAAGACTGGACTGCCACTGGTGTGCAAGGGGTTACAGTGAGAGAAAAAATGAGGTACAGGGGATGTCGAAGAAAGGATAAGAGATGGATGGAAATCATGGAAATAGAAGATGGCAATTGATGTCGCATTTAAACTTTTGAAGATTGTAGCTGTCATGGAAACAAGCACATGAAAGGTAGTTCCACAAATGGGGGTCCTGGGTATGACGGTAAACTGCATCCGGCAGCAAGGCCTCTGATTGGGAGGTTGTGAGGAGCATGGAACCACCTCTTAATTGCTGTTGTTCCCAGGTCCACCCTGACTTGGAGTGGTAGCACCTGGTAGGGTCCCAGCTATGGGTAAATAGTTAACCCCCAAACCAGGGTCAAAATGCTATGAAGGTATTTACCAACAAAACATTTTTGAATGAAAAAACAAACAATCCCCCCTCCAAAAATATAAACAAACAAAAACAATAAAACAAATAAACTAAATAAAACAAATCAAAAACGATTTTCAGCATTAAATGACCGAATGAAGGTTGATATGCTGGTTAAATAAACCAACCAACCAACCAACCAACCAACCAACCAACCACAAATGGGAAGTGTGAGAAAAGAAACTTTTAGAGTAGAAGAGAAGGTTAACTTTAATTATTTCTATGGTAAAAGGGTGGAACCTTGATACCAATCTGGCAGCATGCATAAAGACATGTAGTCAGGGGAACTAAGGAAAAAAAGTTCATCAAAGCAGTTGCCAAGAAAAACACTCGTAGAAAAGTCAAAGGGAAGCCACATCACATCGTGAGAAAGTGACTGAAGGCGGGCTGTCAAGTCAGGATTGATTACGTTGCAGATCTTCCTCTGGATTTTGCTGAGAAGCTCGAGTTGAATAGCAGGAACACCCAACTAAATATGGTAACAGCATTCAATGTATGGACAAATTGTAGATCTATAAATGTACAAAATGAATTCTGGCGACAAAAAACGTCCTGGCCCGACACAGTGAATGAACCTTCCTGTCAGTAGATGCAGCTATGGATTCAATGTAGTTGTTCCATTTGAGGTTGTTTGAGAGAGTGAGACCAAGGAG
The DNA here is from genome assembly GCA_037127315.1 of Ascarosepion bandense. Classification (NCBI taxonomy): domain Eukaryota; kingdom Metazoa; phylum Mollusca; class Cephalopoda; order Sepiida; family Sepiidae; genus Ascarosepion; species Ascarosepion bandense. The sequence goes on from JBBBDQ010000810.1 coordinate 371,852, forward strand.
GTGCAGTGTGTTGCTCTCTAAGAGACTAGCATCATCCATTCTGATGCTAGGCAAGAAACTTTCTGGATGATAGTTAAAGTATATATGATAACTTACTTTGCAACATGGGAAACTTAGCTCTTATTACCTTCGATTATAGAATTAGTAAATTTCAACACCCCCAAAACAAAGTAGCTTTCATTTAATCAATACAAAGAACCTCTACTGATTGCTATCAGGATGAGGGCAAAACTCTCTGCCTTCTATTAAGACTGTAATGTTTGTGTGAAAGGACCCTAGATATTATTCCAGGATTTGTCATTGGAGGCCACAATTTAAACAACATAAGGTAAGCAGATGATACAGTGCTGATTGCAGACACGGAAAAAAAACTACAAGACCTCCTACAGAAGGTAGCTGAAGAGAGTGACAAAAAAGGACTACAAATAAACTGCAAGAAAACTGAATGCATGATCATCAGTAAAAAGGGCAGCCCAAAATGCCAAATACAGGTCGGGGATACTAAAATCAAGCAGGTACAAAAATTTAAATACCTGGGAAGTGTTATAACAGAAGACGGAAAGTGCGACACAGGTAACGAATTCTGCAGATATACAAAGATAGAAAAGGGCGTAAGACAAGGACGTGTCTTTTCACCGGATCTGTTCAACTTGTACAGCAAGAATATTTTGAGGACCCTAGAAGTTATGCCTGGATTCGTCATTGGAGGTTACAATTTACACAATATAAGGTAAGCAGATGATACAGTGCTGATTGCAGACACGGAAAAGAAACTACAAGACCTCCTACAGAAGGTAGCTGAAGAGAGTGACAAAAAAAGGACTACAAATAAATTGCAAGAAAACTAAATGAATGGGCATCAGCAAAAAGAACAGCTCAAAATGCCAAATACAAGTTGGGGATACCAGAATCAAGCAGGTACAAAAATTTAAATACCTGGGAAGTCTTCTAAAGGAAGACAGAACGTGTGACACAGAGATCCGAAGATGAATTAGCATGGCGAATGATGTGTTCCAAAAGCTGAGTAAAGTATTAAGAGACAGGAAACTTTCATTAGAAACAAAGAAGAGAGCACTGAACTGCTAAGTGATGTCAGTTCTTCAATACGACAGTGAATGCTGGACAATATCATCAAAGATGAAGGGAAAACTTGAAGCAATTGAAATGTGGTTCTACAGAAGGATGCTGCGGATATCGTGGACCGAGCATGTGAGCAATGATGAGGTTTTGGAAAGGATGGAAACAAAAAGGAAATTAATACTGGTTCATCAGATCATAATGTTCAGTCTTTACATTATTTAGGTCAAAGGGGATTACCTTGTGCTTATCTACCTTATAAGTAACGAGATTGTTATGGTGCTCTTCTACAAGGAATGGGCTCTTCCTCTTGTTATATATAGTTACCAGCATGACTTCCGAGAGAAGCAGTTAAAGACTAGCTAGTACAGCAGTTGAAGATAGCTACTAGTCAGGCAATAAGCAGTGTAATAATACCTTCGGACTTACTTATTTCTATATTATTTATTATTAACACTTTCTTTGATATCTTTGTATACACTGTTTTGAACCTACCGTCTGTGTTCCATGTCTTACTTCCAGCACAAACCGGTCACTACACTTTGATGCAAAGTTTTTGCCACAACTCCACAACAAATTAGCGACGAAGATTGACTAGGCTAAAATGATACCAACATCAAAAGTGCAGTCCTTGACCTGTCCAGTAGGGAAAAATGGATTCATGCCTTTCCTAGAACAGTGAAACCAAATCAAATCATTACATATTAGATCAGCATTTTTGAGGCCGTAAGAATGATCGTTTTCTGTCCAAGTGACGTGTGAGAGAATGTATTAGATTACTGTGGTGAAAGGACAGATGCAAAAGAGACCCTGAGTCACATGCAGATATATCTGTCAAAGCTATTTAGTCACATCCAGGTTTTCCTATTAGCAGAACAGTTTGGAATTTCCAGATACAGGCCCTTCTGCAAGTTGTGCAGATCTAGGCTTTTGTCTACTTTTTTTTAATCATTTCACCCCAAGCAAGGTGATACTGCCACTGATGTGCATGGGGCTATATAAGAGAGTTAAAGTTTTAGACAAGGGGAGAGTGAAGACAAAGATGAACCACCTATAGGGGGGTGAAAGAGAAAGGGCAAGAGAAGGATATGAACACAGGAGTGAAGACAGTTATGAAAGTAGAGAGAAAGGAAAAGAACAAGATACATAGGTGATGTGGAAAGGGCTGGAGTTAAGTGGATAAAAGATGGGAATTGACTTTGCATTTAAATTCTTGGAGGTTGTAGTCATCAGGAAAGCAAGTATATGGAAAGGAGTTCCACAGGCGGGAAGCGCGAGAAAAGAAGCAGCTGGAGTAGAATTGTTGCCTGCATTTGGTTGATCTAAACTGTAAAAGTGTAGGACTTTGTTGCCAGTCTGGTTGCCCAAGTAAATTCTTGTGGAGTGGGGAACAGTGACCTAGGTTTGTCAGAGCAGAAGCTTTGGAAAAATTTATAGAAGAGACAGAAGGAAGCCACATTCCACCGATGAGAAAGTGGCTGAGATGAGCGGCCAGGTTGGGACCAATCACATTACAGATTCTCCCCTGAAGCTTGTCAGGAACACAGAGACAAACAGCAGGGGTACCTGACCAGGTATGAAAACAGTATTCCATGTAGGTCGAATGCTTGATTTGTATATGCGCAAGAGGGATTCAGGCGTAAAAAAACTTCTGTCTCATGTCAATAAAAGTGATAAAAACCCAGCAGTCAGTCATCTACTCTTGTCAAAACTCACTTTGCTATTGTCAGTGTTTCAGTTCACTTCGTGCATTTTTCTATACCTTATTTTTCTACAGTTACAGGGAATCAGGAGCAAATATTAACCTCTTATCTGACCTACAAGAAGAGGCATATATATGAAAGCAGATATTAATCTCTTATCTGACCTATAAGGTGTGGTACATACATTAAAGCAGATATTAATCTCTTACCTGACCTACAAGGAGAGGTATATAGATGAAAGAAGATATGAATCTCTTATCTGACCTACAAGATGAGGTATATACATGAAAGCAAATATTAACCTCTTATCTGACCTACAAGAAGAGGTATATAGATGAAAGCAGATATTAACCTCTTATCAAACCTATAAGAAGAGGTATATACGTGAAAGCAGATATTAACCTCTTATCGGAACTACAAGAAGAGATATATACATGAAAGCAGATATTAACCTCTAATCTGGCCTACAAGGTGAGGTATATACATGAAAGCAGATATTAACCTCTTATGGGAACTACAAGGTGAGGTATATACATGAAAGCAGATATTAACCTCTTATCGGAACTACAAGGTGAGGTATATATATGAAAGCAGATATTAATCTCTTATCTGACCTACGGAGAGAGGTATATACATGAAAGCAGATATTAATCTCTTATCTGACCTACAAGAAGAGATTTATACATGAAAGCAGATATTAACCTCTAATCTGGCCTACAAGGTGAGGTATATACATGAAAGCAGATATTAACCTCTTATTGGAACTACAAGGTGAGGTATATACATGAAAGCAGATATTAACCTCTTATCGGAACTACAAGGTGAGGTATATATATGAAAGCAGATATTAACCTCTTATCTGACCTACGGAGAGAGGTATATACATGAAAGAAGATATTAATCTCTTATCTGACCTACAAGAAGAGATATATACATGAAAGCAGATATTAACCTCTAATCTGGCCTACAAGGTGAGGTATATACATGAAAGCAGATATTAACCTCTTATCAGAACTACAAGGTGAGGTATATACATGAAAGCAGATATTAACCTCTTATCGGAACTACAAGGTGAGGTATATATATGAAAGCAGATATTAACCTCTTATCTGACCTCAAAGTAGAGGTATATCAGTGAGTTAAGTGCCATATGCAATACAAGCTTGGGCGATCATGTCTCGAAAGAGACATGACTGACTGGGCAAAAGATTATCCCGCAGTAGGTTGCCATTGCTTTCTGCGGTAGACTGGTTGCCAACCAAGGCTATAGAACCCAATCTGTCCTGTTATTTAACCCATAACTGGAAGGAATAGACGGACTAATACCTTTCCCAAGGGTATTTGCACGTAAGTGAATGCAATGAATTTGGCTGGAATTTGAACTTGGTTCCCCGATTTCTCATTCCGAGCCGATATCCAATGCACCACAATGCTCATCCGCAGAGGTATATACAAGAAAGCATATATTAACCTCTTACCTGACCTACAATGAGAGGTATATAGATTAAAGCAGATATTAACCTCTTATTTGACCTACAAGAAGAGGTATATACATGAAAGCAGTTATTAACCTCTAATCTGACCTACAAGGAGAGGTATATATATATATATGAAAGCAGATATTAACTTCTTATCTGACCTACAAGGAGAGGTATATACATGAAAGCAGATATTAACCTCTTATCTGACCTACAAGTTGAGGTATATACATGAAAGCAAATATTAACCTCTTATCTGACCTACAAGGTGAGGTATATACATGAAAGCAGTTATTAACCTCTAATCTGACCTACAAGGAGAGGTATATATATATATATATATATATATGAAAGCAGATATTAACTACTTATCTGACCTACAAGGAGAGGTATATACATGAAAGCAGATATTAACCTCTTATCTGACCTACAAGGAGAGGTATATACATGAAAGCAGATATTAAAGTCTTATCTGACCTACAAGGTGGGGTATATACATGAAAGCAGATATTAACCTCTTATCAAACCTACAAGGAGAGGTATATACATGAGAGCAGATATTAACCTCTCATCTGATCTACAAGGTGAGGTATATACATGAAAGCAGATATTAACCTCTTATCTGACCTACATGGTGAGGTATATGTATATACACACCTTTACAAAGGATAATAGTGTGAACTGAACAAAAATTACCTCACCTGAAATTTTTATCTCAGTCAGACAATTCCATTTTCTCTGCGATACTAACTCCACACCTCCACAATTATAGAGACTAGAAATAAAACATGCATTCACTATTTTCTTAATAAACAATATGAGGGAATCGAGATATGAGTGTTCATTTGTGCTTACCTCTTCAGAGAACTGGGGGATTCTTATTGTTGGTTTAAAGATAACTTGTACGTTCATTGTCCCCACCTTTGCAGGGAGAGTGATGGCTGATAACGGGGTGACAGTGATGGCATCTTTAAGTTGTGTGCATACTGGTGAGAACTGAAGATTGAACGTCACAGAAGTTAGGCTCTTGTTGACAATGGGGATGATCCGTTTTGTACAGCTGCCAATACTGTGGGCGCCTAACTTCACAATTTTGTGCTTATTCTCAGCAACTGTCACCTGTTAAAGACAAAAGAGTTGCATGATTGTCTTCAATCATTTTATATAACACAAATATTAAAATGAGAGAAATAACATTTTCACTGCTACATTATCTAAGAATTGCTGCCTGGCTGTACTGGCCAGTTTCTGAAAAATAAAAAATAAATGACAATAAAAAGACTGATGGTAATTTCTCAAAAGGCTGCAAACAGTAATGGAACCTATCAAAGTGGGAATCACTGCTGACTCAGCTAAAATGTATGCCACAACATTTGCAAGAGAAAATAGATTTGATGTAGTCATCCCATTTGATGTTGCTTGAGAGAGTGAGGCCAAGGAGGCGCACAGTGTTACTCTTTAGGAGACTAGCATCAGTCATTCTGATAGTATGCAGGAAAGTTTCTCTATGGTAGTTAAAGTATGATCACTTACTTTGCAACATGGGCAACTTGGCTTTTATTACCTTCTATTATAGAAGTAGTAAATTTCAACACCCCCAAAACAAAATAGCTTTCATTTAATCGATACAAAGAACCTCTACTGATTGCTATCAGGATGAGGGCAAAACTCTCTGCCTTCTATTAAGACTGTCTAATGTTTGTGTGAAAGGACCCTAGATATTATTCCAGGATTTGTCATTGGAGGCCACAATTTAAACAACATAAGGTAAGCAGATGATACAGTGCTGATTGCAGAGACGGAAAAAAAACTACAAGACCTCCTACAGAAGGTAGCTGAAGAGAGTGACAAAAAAGGACTACAAATAAACTGCAAGAAAACTGAATGCATGATCATCAGTAAAAAGGGCAGCCCAAAATGCCAAATACAGGTCGGGGATACCAGAATCAAGCAGGTACAAAAATTTAAATACCTGGGAAGTGTTATAACAGAAGACGGAAAGTGCGACACAGGTAACGAATTCTGCAGATATACAAAGATAGAAAGGGGCGTAAAACAAGGACGTGTCTTTTCACCGGATCTGTTCAACTTGTACAGCAAGAATATTTTGAGGACCCTAGAAGTTATGCCTGGATTCGTCATTGGAGGCTACAATTTACACAATATAAGGTAAGAAGATGATACAGTGAGGATTGCAGACACGGAAAAGAAACTACAAGATCTCCTACAGAAGGTAGCTGAAGAGAGTGACAAAAAAGGACTACAAATAAATTGCAAGAAAACTAAATGAATGGGCATCAGCAAAAAGAACAGCTCAAAATGCCAAATACAAGTTGGGGATACCAGAATTAAGCAGGTACAAAAATTTAAATACCTGGGAAGTCTTCTAAAGGAAGACAGAACGTGTGACACAGAGATCCGAAGATGAATTAGCATGGCGAATGATGTGTTCCAAAAGCTGAGTAAAGTATTAAGAGACAGGAAACTTTCATTAGAAACAAAGAAGAGAGCACTGAACTGCTAAGTGATGTCAGTTCTTCAATACGACAGTGAATGCTGGACAATATCATCAAAGATGAAGGGAAACCTTGAAGCAATTGAAATGTGGTTCTACGGAAGGATGCTGCGGATATCGTGGACCGAGCATGTGAGCAATGATGAGGTTTTGGAAAGGATGGAAACAAAAAGGAAATTAATACTGAGCATCAGGAAGAGACAACTAAAATTTCTGGGACATGCAACGTGGAAGGAGGGCTTGAAGAACCTGATACTGACAGGCCAGATAGAGGGAAAAAGAGACAGAGAAAAGCAGCAGATAACATATTTGAAAGATCTGAGCAGGTGGATGACAACGGGGGTTGTGTGGTGTTACAGGAGAAAGTGTGCTAAGAGCCACCAGGGATAAGGAAATGGAGAAGACCATAATCACCTACATCCTGAAAGGACAAGGCACATAGAAGAAGAACGTTTGCGTATTTGTAGACAAATGCTGTAATCCTTTCCATATTAAGATACCCTTATGGCATATGCATAAAGGGATACAAAAATAATAAAATTCAAATTTACCCATGTTGAAGTCGTTCATCAGGTTACTTGATTGCCTTCAACAATGTGCGCCTCCTTGGCCTCACTCTCTCAAGCAGCCTCAAATGGGATGACTACATCAAATCTATTTTCTTCAAATATTAAAATGAGAGAAATAATTAACACTTTCACTGTCACATTGTTGGGGAATTGCTGCCTGGCTGTGCTGGCCTGTTTTGGATAAATAGGAAATAAATGACAATAAAGGGACTGATGGTTGCTTTTAAGCAATTGTTCAGCACATAATACACTTACACATCTTCCTTGAAGAGCATCTGAGAACAAAGAAATTTCTTCCCATGTATTGATACTTAATGCCAGATCCAAATCTAAACTTATTTATAAATGGAACTGTGTGTGTGTGCGTGTGCGTGTGTGTGTGTGTCCGTTATCTATTGACTCCGAAATGGCTGAACAGATTTTCTTGAAAATTTACACAGTTGTACTATAAGCATCTGCGAGTGTTCTTAGCTAAGTTTTGTGTCGAGGTACCCCCAATAAATATCAATAATCGAAAAAATCAGGTTATAGAAGGAGTGGTCCGATTTGAATCAAATTTGATAGACTCATAGACAAAGACATAGGAAACGATATTCAGAAGTTTCAAAGTTGCAGTTCTTACAATAGTGCAGAAAATCAATAATATACAGATATATATATATATATATATATATATATATATATATATATATATATATAAAAGGCAAGATGTTTGTGTGTGTGTCTGTTTATCTGTCTGTATGTCCTTTATACAAATCCACAATTTTTATCCGATTCTCACCAAACTTCACACAAATATTCTTTAGGCTGAGTTTGAGCTCCAGGACCATGGATTAGTTTTACAGCTTTCATTACACTCAAGCAACGCTGGGCTATACTGCTAGTATAGATATATATATGAGGCCAGGCATGGTCATAAAGGAAAAGTACACCCTTGCAATTACCCAATGCTGGCGCCTTCTGCTTCAATGTTTGTTGCACATGTTTCCAACTGATTTGCAATGATTGTTTGACCAGTTGCTAACAGCTCATAGTGCAACACTTGGCAATTTGCAGTGATGGTTTGGCCCGTTGCTAACAGCTCATAGTGCAACACTTGGCAATTTGCAGTGATGGTTTGACCAGTTGCTAACAGCTCATAGTGCAAAACTTGGCAATTTGCAGTGATGGTTTGACCCGTTGCTAACAGCTCATAGTGCAACACTTGGCAATTTGCAGTGATGGTTTGCCCCGTTGCTAACAGCTCATAGTGCAACACTTGGCAATTTGCAGTGATGGTTTGACCCATTGCTAACAGCTCATAGTGCAACACTTGGCAATTTGCAGTGATAGTTTGACCCGTTGCTAACAGCTCATAGTGCAACACTTGGCAATTTGCAGTGATGGTTTGACCCATTGCTAACAGCTCATAGTGCAACACTTGGCAATTTGCAGTGATGGTTTGACCCGTTGCTAACAGCTCATAGTGCAACACTTGGCAATTTGCAGTGATGGTTTGACCCATTGCTAACAGCTCATAGTGCAACACTTGGCAATTTGCAGTGATGGTTTGACCCGTTGCTAACAGCTCATAGTGCAACACTTGGCAATTTGCAGTGATGGTTTGGCCCGTTGCTAACAGCTCATAGTGCAACACTTGGCAATTTGCAGTGATGGTTTGGCCCGTTGCTAACAGCTCATAGTGCAACACTTGGCAATTTGCAGTGATGGTTTGACCAGTTGCTAACAGCTCATAGTGCAAAACTTGGCAATTTGCAGTGATGGTTTGACCCGTGCTAACAGCTCATAGTGCAACACTTGGCACTTTGCAGTGATGGTTTGCCCCGTTGCTAACAGCTCATAGTGCAACACTTGGCAATTTGCAGTGATGGTTTGACCCATTGCTAACAGCTCATAGTGCAACACTTGGCAATTTGCAGTGATGGTTTGACCCGTTGCTAACAGCTCATAGTGCAACACTTGGCAATTTGCAGTGATGGTTTGACCCATTGCTAACAGCTCATAGTGCAACACATGGCAATTTGCAGTGATGGTTTGACCCATTGCTAACAGCTCATAGTGCAACACTTGGCAATTTGCAGTGATGGTTTGACCCATTGCTAACAGCTCATAGTGTAACACTTGGCAATTTGCAGTGATGGTTTGGCCCATTGCTAACAGCTCATAGTGCAACACTTGGCAATTTGCAGTGATGGTTTGACCCATTGCTAACAGCTCATAGTGCAACACTTGGCAATTTGCAGTGATGGTTTGTCCCGTTGCTAACAGCTCATAGTGCAACACTTGGCAATTTGCAGTGATGGTTTGACCCATTGCTAACAGCTCATAGTGCAACACTTGGCAATTTGCAGTGATGGTTTGGCCAGTTGCTAACAGCTCATCACACTGCTTGGGAATCACTGCTATTAGGCATAACATCAGTGCATTGTATGTAATTGAATAGTTAGATTTACAGTATTTACATTATTCAGGCTATTGTTCTCATCTTCGTTGCCATTTGTATGTCGTTTTGACTATTGTACGCTCCAGTCTTCTTCAGGTGCTAGGAATTTCGAAGCAAACCCTTCACCATAATCACCGGGGTATATCATCCTCATTTCTTGCATAAAGTCCTGATTGGAAGTCATGAGTTATCTCCCTCTAACCCTGCAAGTAGCTTGTTTACCACTGCTGTAGCCTGGTATTGAACTCACAACTCTAAGAGTCAAGTCAGGAACCAACCAAGGTCTATAGCCACTAGGTGATTGTGATGAAGGGTTCAGTTCGAAATTCTTAGCACCTGAAGAAGGCTGGAGAGTACAACAGCTGAAATGTTGTACAAATGTCAACAAAGATGAGGACAATAGTTCGAATAATGTAAATACTGTAAATACTACCTCATCTCAGAAATATACACAAATAGAATGATCTATTAGTAAACGTCGTACAAATGGCAACAAAGATGAGGACAATAGTCCAAATAATGTAAATACTGTAAATACTACCTCATCTCAGAAATATACACAAATAGAATGATCTATTAGTAAACGTCGTACAAATGGCAACAAAGATGAGGACAATAGTTCGAATAATGTAAATACTGTAAATACTACCTCATCTCAGAAATATACACAAATAGAATGATCTATTACTAAATGTCATACAAATGGCAACAAAGATGAGGACAATAGTCCGAATAATGTAAATACTGTAAATACTACCTCATCTCAGAAATATACACAAATAGAATGATCTATTATTAAACGTCGTACAAATGGCAACAAAGATGAGGGCAATAGTCCGAATAATGTAAATACTGTAAATACTACCTCATCTCAGAAATATACACAAATAGAATGATCTATTATTAAACGTCATACAAATGGCAACAAAGATGAGGATAATAGTCTGAATAATGTAAATACCGTAAATACTACCTCATCTCAGAAATATACACAAATAGAATGATCTATTATTAAACGTCATACAAATGGCAACAAAGATGAGGATAATAGTCTGAATAATGTAAATACTGTAAATACTACCTCATCTCATAAATATAGACAAATAGAATGATCTATTATTAAACGTCGTACAAATGGCAACAAAGATGAGGACAATAGTCTGAATAATGTAAATACTGTAAATACTACCTCTTCTCAGAAATATATACAAATATTAATAGTTAGATATTTTGTTTTTGTTTTTTTTGGGGGAAAAAATTTACTAGCAAGCAGACATGCGAATATTTTTAAACTTCTCTTGTCTGAAGAACTGACCGTTATATTGAAATCAAGGAAAAATGTACTTATTCTTGAAAAATTGAAGGACACTTTCTTTAATTTCTACTCTGTATCTAAGACACCAAATCTAAGTACAATGGATTTGCATTGTAAAATAAGATTTGGATCGGCCATTAGAGTCTTTCAATAAATAACATTTTAGGGATTAATTTCCAAGAAAATACAGATTTATTGGAAGCAGATTCTTATGAGAACAGAAAGCTTAAACGTTACAGCAAAGAATACAGATCAGAAATACGACTTTGCTTGAAATGTCTATCTTTATAAAGAAGAAGAAAAGTAATCTGTCTAGCAGATCAAAAATTATAAACATTCTATAATAAACAATAAACAGATTATAAAACAAAGAAAATTTCTTTTCTTTTGGCTGGGATATTTTAAAGATTTTAAAATTTGGTTATAGCCGACAGGAATGACTGCTAAAAAATCTCATCTCCACAAATTTATAGACAAATTCTACAAATGCAGGCTTGGAGTACTTCTTAATCAATAAAAAAATGGACAATTCTGTTCTAGCACCACATTTGTTTTCTTTCTTGCCTTGAAGCTTAGTCCTAGGTATGACGATAAACTGCATCTGGCAGCAAGGCCTCTGACTGGGAGATCGGAAATTTTGAGAAGTGTGGAATCACTTCTTATTGCCCAAATTTGTTACTCCAGCAGCACCTAGTTTTCCCCCAGTGTTTACTCACCCTCTTTCTTCTCTTTCAAACACCTTGACATTCCAGTGGCAAGATATATTATCAAGATGTCTGTGGGTGGAATAGAATACAGGGAGAAGTGCTTTCTTGACTTTCCCAAAAGCCTTGATGTAAAATGGAACTAAGCAGCTTCAAATGACATTAGTCCTGGTTATGACGATAAATTACATCTGGCAGTAAGGGTTCTGGTCAAAAGATTGGAGGTTTTAAGGAGCATGGAACCACCTCTTAATCGCTGTTACTCCCAGGTCCACCCTGACCCGGGGTCGTAGCACCTGTTAGGGTCTCAGTTATGGGAAAATAGTGATACTCTAAACAAAACACTGCAAAAGTATTAAAATACAAGGACATAAAGCCCAGGGAACAAAATCATTGGTTGAATCCAATGACTTAACCTAAAGAGTTGAGAGTTCAATACCTGATTACAGCAGGGGTGAACAAAAACTTAGAAAATTGAGTTAAAGGGAGAAAACTAATACTGAAACATCTGGAAGAGTCATGTCTTGTGAAACTAAAACAATCTACTGTGGTGAACGAAATAAAGAGTTCAGTTCAAAATTTCAATCACCTAGCCAGGATTGAAACCCAACCAAATTAACATCAGTTGGTGATTCTACTACTGAGCTATGGGCGCTTGGTAAAGGAAGGCGGGCTTTAGCATGTTATATATAATTTAAACATATGCCAGTAGCCAAGAGTGTTCTAATTCATTACTGAGTGAACAATGTATAGATATTTTAGTAGCTACTGTTTGTTTTCAAAGTCTACCATTCTTCCATCGTGCTCAATCAGGGTGTAAGAGCATAAATAGTCATCATATATATTGTCTGGTATTATTTTGCCCCTTAATTCAATATATTGTTGAGGATTTTGTTAATTACACTTCATTATGTCCAATTATTCTACATTAAACTCTATTAAAAAATAATTCTATTTTTCTTTTGATTTGGAAAATGGCAATTATTACAGCCCAACTGAAGCGGAATATTCTATACCGTAATAATTTCTAAGGAATTAAGGGATTTAATTCATAATCCACATTTCTTATTTCATATTTCTTAAAAGTAGAAGGTGATGGGAGTTTCCTTATCAGAGGGATGCAGGTTCAAACCCTGCTGAAAGGTATATTTTCTTTATTAAGACTCTCAAATACACAGGCCAACAGTTGCAAATTTACCGATTCCAAAAAAAAGAAAGAAATGGGGATGTTTTCTTAAATATATACAAAGTGCGATGGATACATTGTTAACATTTTATATTTTCAATTTCTCACTGCACATTGTTTTTAATTTTGTCAACTGCACAGTATAGTAGAGTCAGTTGGGCACCTTCTGTGAGAAAAAGAGTACTATGGCACAATTCACTGTGCTAGAAATTTGAATATTGAATTGCATGCTGTACTGTTTGGCATTAGCACCAAAAGCTCAAACAGAAACATTTCAGTGTTTTGGTGCCAATCTGAGGACAGTGCAGAGAATTTTTTTTATAACCATATTATCCCAAGCAAGACATTTTACTGCCGCTGTTTTGCAGAGGGTTACATAGAAGGAAAGTTATGAGAAAGAGTAACAGGTTATAGGGGGTGTCAGGAAGTGGGTAAGAGAAGGATGAGAATACTGATAAGAGTGGAGTGGATGGAGAAAGGAGAACGAGAGAGAGGATGCAGGTTAGTGATATAGGAAATGACTATTGACTTTACATTTAAATTCTTGGAGATTATAGTTGTTGGGAAAGCAAGTAAAAATTCCACAGGCAGGAAGTGCAAGAAAAGAAACTGATGGAGTAGAATTTGCATTTACATTTTATTGGTTTCACAGTAAAAGGGCAGGACCTAGCTGCTAATCTTGTGGCTCAAGTAAATTCATATATAGGGGGAACCAGTGAGCTAAGTTCATCAAAGCAGAAGCTGTGAAAGTATTTGTAGAAGAGATACATGGAAGCCACATTACACTGGTGAGAAAGTGACTGTATCTGAGCTGCCAAGTCGGGATCAATCAGATTACAGATTTTCCATTGGATTTTGTCAAGGACACCTAGGTGGATAGCAGGAGCATCTGACTTAGATATGGCAGCAGTATTCAATGCACGGGCGGATGGTAGATTTATATATGTGCAGGATTGTTTCAGCCAAGAAAAACTTCCTGGCCCTATGCAGAAATTCAGAAATAAATGGATGATTACAAAGGTGTTTGGCGTGATCACTAGTGATGATAATGTTATGCCTCCATTTACTTTCCTATAGGGGACTAGGACTCAACATGGGATCCTATATCAAGTGCCTTGAGAAGGTAGTGTTGCTTTCGGTCAAGAGGGTGGCTGTTGGAAGACCCTATGTCTGGCAAATGGACTCTGCACCATGCCAGACAAGCAGGAGAACCTAGTCATGGCAGTCAGACAATTTCTGCGACCACTTCACCCCTTACATCTGGCCACCTAGCCCCCTAGACCGCAACCCCCTTGATTATTATATGTGGGGCACATTTGAAAATGTTAGCTTTAAAGTTCAAGTGTAGTCCTCCAATCTAAGGAGAAACAGCACTGAAAGATTGTTTTTTTTTGCTTTTATATCCTCCATCAGTGTTCGGCAAATTTTTGCTAGCTGTATGCCAATTTAGGGTTTTAAAATCATTCAATCTGCCAACAGCATACATATTTTTATACAAGTCGAGGTCAATATATCTATTCTACAATATATTTTATATAGTAATGTATACAATAATATGTAAATAGAAATAAACTGTTTTTCAGTT